>BGNK01000713.1:104671-209231 GCA_003297005.1 Symbiodinium sp. clade A Y106
ATACGGCGACCACCGAGATCTACACTCTTTCCCTACACGACGCTCTTCCGATCTCCCCGCCCTGCCGAGGCCGTCGCCATCCTGTGCTTCGACGTTCACCCAGAGGCTGGAGATCTGCAAGGCCTTCGTTGGGGCATCTTTGGGGTTTAGGGTTTAGGGTTTATAGGGTTTAGGGTTTGGGGCATCTTTGGGGTTTAGGGTTTAGGGCATCTTTGGGGTTTAGGGTTTAGGGCATCTTTGGGGTTTAGGGTTTAGGGTTTATAGGGTTTAGGGTTTGGGGCATCTTTGGGGTTGAGGGTTTAGGGTTTATAGGGTTTAGGGTTGGGGCATCTTCGGGGTTTAGGGCTTCGGGTTTCGGATTTAATGCTTTGCCTTCTTTCGGGCATCTTGCGGAGTTTAGGGCTCCGGTGTTCGGGTTTAAGGTTGTAGGGTTTACGGGGTTTCTATAGGGTGTTGCGGGTCTTCCATGTAGGGTGTACATAGCGTCTTCCGTCTTCCTTCTCACAGATCAGAGTTTAGTGAGCATTTGGAGGGTTCGAACAGGGTTCGAAGAAGGTTTCTACACCAGGGTTCTGACGTCCCGTTAGGGTTCTGTCGAGCTCTAGAGGGGTTCCAAAAGACAGCCGAGGGTTAGAGTTTAGGGTTTCTCTAAGGCAAGAGTTGGGGGCTAGGGCACAGCCCAAATTTCGACGACACTGCCGCAGCCTTGTTCGCTTTGAGGCTGGCGATCGAATTTCCTGGTTGTGTGAGCTGCTGGGTTAGTACTTGCTGTTTTCGGAGCTAGGCTTTCTTTAATTTACGTTGTGTGCTTCAGGGCTTTCTCTAGGGCTCTGGGTAGGATTTTCAGGCTTTCGTTGATGCGTTTAGCGTTCGATGTAGTATTTCGGGCTTAGGGCACTGGCGGAGGGCCCGAACATGTTGATGTAGCAGTGCAACGTGCTCTTATCTGAGCGCTCACCTCCCATAGTGCCTTGGTACTAAGGTCTGGGGAATGAAGCCAATACTTAGACTCCGACTGCTTATAATCCAAATATTGTACAGCTGTATTCTGAACAAGCCCTACTCTTGTAAGTACTAAAGGCCCTACCTGTACAAGCCTAACGCCCCCTAAGGCCCGCTTTAGCGACACACCTTTTACTTGGCTCTGTTTATGATTCTATATTACATACCCAAAAACGTCACAGTGCAAGCTTCAGGCAAGGTACAAGGCATCAGGGTGCCGAGCGTGTCACATGGGCTTTCGGCGGATGCCACAACTTCGTGGCTTGTGTTCTTCAGAGGTGGCCTTGGGGGGAGTGGCTCTCAACTTCACTCAACAACCTGAAACTTGAGAGCCTACTCGATTTCTAAAATTTTGTCCGGTGCCCAACCGCTTTGCAAGCCTGTGCAAAGGGATCAGCTCCCCACTGCGTGCGTCTATTAATGTACTGGCCATCGCAACTGCGTACCCAGCGACTTCCGTCACCATGAGCGCAGTGCTGGAAGTCTGTACGTAATCCCTTAGCTCCCGAAGAACTTCAGCACTCCGTGGTTGAAGGTCTGGCCAGTGAGCCTAGTGCTCTCCTCCAATGTCCGGGTCTGATACGTGTCCAACAGTGCACTTTAGTGTGCATAAATCCTGCATGACAAGCCCCGATCCTTCGACCCCAAATCCTAAGCCACACAACGTGAAGTCGTTTATACCCACGAAGCATGTGCTAGAGGGGTCTGCCCAATAAGACTAGGGTTGCTGTAGCTTCATACCATTATCGATTGAAGAACCCTGTGGCTAGAGAGTCTCACAGGCGCCGTTGAGTGCTGCTTCGCTCAGAGATGAACTACAAATCCGCTCCGAATGAAGCTTTGCGACACCTTGGACGTCCCAATTCTATAGTAGGAGTTACAGCTCTGGTTTGGGTACGTATCCCCCATACAGGTGCTAAGGACCATTTGAGATTTGCATACTTCAGGGTGTAAAGAATTCAGGGCTTCGGATTGCGGCTTCCTGCATGGTCTTGTCAGGGCCACCATCATAGCCGGAAAGGGGTTTAGGGTTTAGGGAGCGACCGGTCGTGGCTCGGTTTAGGGCTTAGGGTTCATGGTTAGAGGCTTCACACGGTGTATGGTTCAGGGTTTAGGGTTTAGGGCTAGAAGCTTCTGGGTCCATGGCACGATATCAGGCTCCGAGTTGCAAGAGCCTCGTGTGGTTTCCCAGAAGCCGCAAACCTTACGCAATGGTACCTGATGACCTTTGAAGGGCATGACACAGAAAGGGAGCATAAGGTTTAGGGTTTAGGGTCCTGAAACTGAAGGGCATGACACATAAAGGGAGTTTAGTGTTTAGCGTCCTGAAACTGAAATATTGAATCACAGACTGACCGTTCGAACAAAGGCTCGATTCGCGACATAGCTCTCCCAGGCATCACGAGTCGCCTGAGCCGGGCCGTTAGGTTTACGTCTCCGGCTGTTTGGCTTGTTTGGGTTCCCTAAACGCAGAGCCCTGAATCGGCTTAGGGTTTACATAAGGTTTAGAGTTTAGGGCAGTCTAGGTTTAGAGCCTAAGGCTTGCCAGCTTGGTTCAATCTAGAGCTCGAGGCTTGCTTAGATACCCGGATCTTGTTTAAACAATCCAAAATCTGGTTTTTATAACATTCCAGACAGCCCGATATAGGGGCCTACATAGTTGACATAGGGGATTATAGTATGTCATAGCCATTACTCATAATGAGAACCCTAAGTCTTAGTAAGCATTTGAAACCAAATCTTATCCCAACTGGCACCTAGACAGCAGCCTCGCGATTCAGCTCAGTAATGAAGTGTTCACATCCGCGACACCTTATTCTCCTGAGCTGCCGGGGTGGCTGCCGGCAGGCCCCGTTTGGGGGACCCTTGGCCTAAAGACCTTGTTGCAAACCTTGACCTTGTTTGGCACAGCGACTGTGCAATCTGCAACCTTACTTGAGCCCTACATACTTTAACTCCTGAACCCTAAACCCTGAACAAACTTGACCCCTAAACCCAAACTCGAAATCGGAACTTTAAACCCCAATAACCATCCTAAACCCAAACTCGAAATCGGGAGGGCAAGACGAGGCATAGAGCCCTTTAAAGGAACCCTTATAGCGCCCTTATAGTAACCCTTTAAAGGGACCCTAAGGTATGCCCGGGATCTCCTCCAGTTTTCAAGCCGCCAAAGAAACCTTCAAGCTCCCAAACCGTTGGCCCTGGAGCCTCTCATATAGGGGCCTTATGATAATCAGAATAGGGTTCCCTTCAAGGGTTCCGTTAAAGGGGTCTACAAAAACTACTATTAAAGGTTTCGGGCAGAGGGGCTCTAAAAGTTAGAATAGGATTTTGGGGCCCATTCTACGAGAATTATAACAAGGAACCGGCCATAATAGTATAGGTAATTATTACGGCCCCCTATAGTACTACAAGGGTCTGGTTCAGGCTCCGGGGCTGAAAAGGTTAACCTTCCCAGAGGGTCCACATGCACTACCATTGTGGAATTAAGCCCCCAAAACCATAATAGGGATGGTCTTTTGGTACCTAATTCCATAATGGTAGTGTATATGGACCCTCTGGGCTTTTCAACTATGTTAGGATTATATATTACAGGTTACCTACTCAGCTACTAAGCAAGGGTCCGATTTAGGCTTAGGGTTTAAGGTTTATGGGGCTTAGGGTTCATATGCCTTTGTAGTTCCTGTCAGACTTATCGTAAAATCTACTCAGAAAGCCTGAGACAATTCCGAAGGCCCTCTCGGGGCTCGTAAATGGGCTACAAGTCAAGCTGGAAGTACCCAAACCTACACCCTCGACCTACCTATTATAGATCCCCTGGCAATTAAAGTAAACCCTGAACCCGACCTTCACTGTGGGGGGTACAGAGTAAAGAGCTCATGCTCCCGAAAGCATTCGCCCACCAACTATATGTGTTACTTTCTTCAGCAGCGTTCCCTTGCAAGCCAAAACCCTTCACCGAGCACCTACTGAACAGAACGCACAAAAAAAACAAAGACCAAACGGTTGGGGGTTTAGGGTGTACGCTGTGGGGAAAACCTCCTCATAACTTATTCGCTTGCGACATGGCTGAGGTCAGTACTGTGGTCATTTCCAGGCCGCTGCCCAAGGTGACTCCCTCAGTTTATGGCTTTGGATTTACGAGCGTTTCTGAAATTGTACCAGGGCATCGAATATAGGGGCCTTAATAATTAGAATAGGGTTTGGGGGCCCATTATAGCCCATTATACTATAATCATAATTCAGGAAACCCACCAAAATAGTATAGATAATTATTGAGCCCTATAGTACATGATGTTTGCAGGTTCGAGTCTAGGGTTTTGGCTTTTGGTTTAGGGTTTTGCTTGTGATCTACGGTAGCCTAAGGCACGCCCGCACCCTCTGAAAGAGCATGTGTTTCGTTTTCGTTCAGTCATGGGCGTTTCAGCCACTTGACGAATGCTTTCTTCCTCGGGCACTGGCGTGGCAAATACCTCGAAGCGAGAAAGCCCGAGGACCCTCCCTAGGCTTGACTTGTGTTTCAGGGATAGCCATGTGAAAAACCAGGCCCTTGTTGAGGAGCCTGGTTAAGATACCACCATGAGGAAAGCATATGTGTTTTTTCCATGCGTGTTTGTGAGCACTCTAAACCCCTGAACCCCCCGTTAACGTTATCAAGAGATTGCAATGTCGAACAGGTGCAGGACTCCGTCCTACCAGTATACTGTAGCGACGGGGTAGCCAAGGGTCGAGCGTTGGGAACACGGTTCATCTCAGCAAGTGGACAGCTGCGATCCAACAAGCTGCAGTCAACCACAGAAGCGCGGTTGAGTTTTACGGGAGCTCGGGAAGACACGGGGGGAGCACACCACGCCACAACGCCGTAACAAGGCAATGCTCCACCCCAGAGGGATGCCAAGCGGTTCAACAATCAAGCGCCATGCGGTCCACACCGGGTCCTGAGGAGCTCGATACCCGTGTGCAAAGGATTATATACGGTTTAGGGTTTAGGGATTAGGAATATGATAATGCCTGAATTTTACCATCAATGAGAAGCCCGGCCAGGTCAAAAGGTGAATTCCTCAAGCAACGACTTTCTGCAGGCAAGCCCTGCAACATGCGCAAAAATGACAGCAAGGCTCATCTGTAGCGGAGCGTCCTCAGTGAAAGCATAGAAGCGTGGCATCACGCTGATGTCAGCAATTGGACATGGTATACTTCTTCCTCGGCCGCTTTTGCCACAAGCTGAGGTACAAGCGCCACATCTCAGAACGGAGCAAGGGCAGGTGGCACCAAGAAAATAGAGCTTTGTACAAGGGCACGGCATGCTAATCCAGAGGTGCATGTCACGTGGTTTTGGTCGCATCCGGAGCCTTTGAGTAAAGGGGAAACTGTGAAAGCTGGATGACTGCTGTTGCCCTCAGAACACTTTTGCAGTTGCTAACATCAGCAAATCGTCAGCAATTGGACATGGTATCAATCCTCCTCGGGCGGCAACTTCAGACAACAACTGCATATCAAGGGACGCATCAGGCATGAGATTCCAGCCATCATGCTTCGAACCTAAGCCCGACCTTCCAAATACCGAACCCGGACCCTTATGTAGAATGCATCTATGTATTTATGTATGTTTGTATGTATATTAACTAGGGCTATTATTATTGCTGTTATTCGTGTTCCCGTTCTTGCCGATTATTAGTAGTATTTGTTGTATTGGTATTATTATTGTTATTATTATTATTATTTCTATCAGTCGGGCTATTGTTATTACCATTTTTACGATGTTTATGACTATCTTAACTGCTATTGCTATCTGCTATTGTTATACCTATACTTAGTGAGTACTTGGAGGCCCTTTTGACTTAGTAAGTAGGGTTAGTAAGGTGGGTTATGGGGGACTATAATATGGTTTCTAGGGGATACTAAGTAGACGTACTAAGTCAAAAGGGCCTCCAAGTAGATCCTCAGCCGGGCCACTGGGCCCGCAGATCGCCTCTGCGGTAGCGTTTTCTCTACGGTGTCACTGCAAGACATGGACAGTGATAAGTTGTTATTAACACTATGTGTATTAAATATTATTATTAATATTATTATTATGGTTGCTATCACCATTGAATATGCAGCATTATGTTCTACCAGGTTTATCAGAGATATAGATTTGTTTGTATGTATATATATATGCTTCAAGAAATGTCGAGAAGCAATCTATCTAGCACCACCTACCCGACCCGGCCGTCGCGTTTATATCTTTTGGCTTGGCCGGCTTGGCCCTGCCAAAGGCGCGACGGAGAGTCGAAACCAGGAGGAGTCATTGAAGGAACCCGAAAGAAAACAGGAGCCCGAAGCCATGAGCCAGAAACTATACCCTGAAACGAACTGAATCATTCCCAAAGCCCTAATCCGGGAAGAGATGGGGCGCGTGCAATCTTGAACTCCACCTTGACGATCACCGCCATGTTCTCATCGTCCCTCCAACGCCACAAGAACCAAATGTTGAAGTCTACTTCAGGCTTTAGGCTTTTTGTTTGAGATTTGGGTTCTAGGGCCACCTCAACCCCAACATATCCAGACCCAAATGATCTTCATTGGGTCTGCACATGGAAAGGTCGCCACCGACCAAACATAAGCCACCTCGCTGGCACATCTGTCAATTTATTCCTGAGACGCACCGGAAACCGAAAGCCTAAACCCAAATAACCGATCTGAGTGGTTCTCTAAATTATGGCCCCTTTTTGGGGTCCCTAATATAGTACGGCACCTAATATTTAGGGTACCCAAAAAGGGACCCCAATTTTGACAACCACCCATCTGAATCCTGCAAAGCCCGAAGCACTAAGGCGCCAACCCCAACTCGGTACCTTGAAGCCCTAACCCGGCGCTAAACCCTAAATCCTGCACCCTATTAAAGAGCTCAAGACCTTGAACCCTAAATCCCTAACCCGGCCCTAAACCCTAAATCCTGCACCCGATTAAAGAGCTCAAAACCTTGAACCCTCAATCCCTAACCCGGCCCTAAACCCTAAATCCTGCACCCTATTAAAGAGCTCAAAACCTTGAACCCTAAATCCCTAACTCGGCCCTAAACCCTAAATCCTGCACCCGATTAAAGAGCTCAAAACCTTGAACCCTCAATCCCTAACCCGGCCCTAAACCCTAAATCCTTCACCCTATTGGCCCTGACTGTATCCTGCCCCTCAAAAGGCCTCAAAGGTGGGATGAAGGTAGGTGGGGAAATCCCAAATGTGAGACCTTTTAAAACGAATCCTTGATCGCACCTTCTTTCAGCCCACCTTTTGAGGCCTCCGACTGTATCCCTGCCCGTCTGCCTCAGCACTTGATTGGCGTAGGGCCGGCCCTCGTTGTTCAAGAACCTATGATCGGAGAGGCAGAGGACCAGCTGGAGAAAGCGAATCGATTTAGCTTTCTGTTCTTGCAGGTTTGACAGTTCCACTTCCGGGATTTGAGCTGGCAACAAACAAGTCATTGGGGCTAGCAGAACAGTGTATTGAAACCTGCAAGGTTCTCTGGCTTCTTCAGGGCGCTCACTTTAGTTGAATCGGCGCTCATCTGTCTCTCTGCCTGTCTGCCTGCCTGGCTGGCTGCCTGGCTGGCTGCCTGCTTGGCTGTCCGCATGTATTCACGGTTTGGATTCGTACACGTGTACGGCACACATATGTGTGCATGCATATACAGATGCACATCGGTGAAAGACAGCATGTGAGGTTTTGAACTACTCCAGAAACCCTCAAACTGACATCCCCAGGCCCTTATTTATTTCCGACATCCCAAAATTCCAACTCCCTTCCCTGAAGTTCATTGTCCGGAAAAAGATAGACACAAAGATCCTATCTACGCCCAGGAACTGCAAGCTGCTGCCGTGGAAGTCCCGTGCCGGATACCTCTGCACCACGCTTAGGTTCGAAATCTGCCAACCCTAAATTGGCTATTACAGGGTTTAGGGTTCACGGTTCACAGTTCAAGGTTTAGTAAAATTAGGGTGTGGGCCCAATTTTGAATGCCACGGCCCTGTTACAGACCCTAAACCTTAAGAGGTCTGGCAGGACTCTGAACTTCAGGGGCCTCTTTAGAAGCATGACATAATCACTCGCTGGATCCAGAAACTCAGAAAACTAAACCCCAAACCCTAAACTAGTTTCGAGCTTTGAAGACTACAAACCCTACCTAAAACCCCCCAAGAGCAGGTAAAATGATGGATCAACACCTATAATGACCTTTGAGAGGCTAGTATTCCGCATACTTTGGGGATCCAGGTAAACCCTAAACCCTAAACCCCTAAACCCTAAACCCTAAACCCCTAAACCCTATAAAGCCTCGGTGAGATTGGGGTGCAAGAGTTCAGCTCCGTCGGCTCCAAGGCTTTCGGGTGCTTTAGGGTTCGAGTTTCGGGTTTAAGGACGTTAGGGAGGGAGAGAGAGGGAGAGAGAGAGAGGGAGAGAGAGAGAGAGAGAGAGAGGGGGGGGGGGGGGGGGGGGGGGGGGGGGGGAGGGGGGGGGGGAGAGAGAGTACGCGGGTGGGTGGNGGGAGAGGGATGTTGGTTTGTGTATCGGGGAGGAAGTGTGTGGAGAGAGTAGGGGGAGGGGGTGGAGGGGAGGGGAGGGGGGGGGGGGGAGGGGGAGAGGGGGAGGGGGGGGGGGGGGGGGGGGGAGGGAGGGAGGGAGAGGGAGGGAGAGAGAGCTTAAACGCATGGATAGATAGATAGATGGATGGTTTTATGGATAGATTGATTGACTCATCGCTTGATCAGCGGATCGATAAGCCGATGCATGTATTGATGGGCGGGTGGGCGGCTGGCTGGCTGGAGAAAGGGAGTGAGGGAGCGAGGAGGGACGCCGGCTCGACAGACAGACGGACGGACGGACAGCCGGACAGCCGGACAGATAGACACACAGAGAGACAGACAGAGAGACAGACAGAGAGACAAACAGAGAGACACACAGAGACACACAGACAGACAGAGAGACACAGAGAGACACACAGACAGAGAGACAGACAGACACAGACAGACACAGACAGAGACAGACAGGAAGGCAGACACTGACCGACAGACGGAAAGACGAACTTTTCCAGGCAATAGGGCTTGGAGCGTGAGCTTTGTGGAACATGAGTTTGAAGTTTTAGGCTCTAAGTAAAACTCCTTCTTTTTCAGGGTCCCTTATCAGGAACCCTCGGTTCCTTAATTGGTTAAGGAGCCCTAATCAACCTTCTAAGACCCTGTACAGGCTTGCGAACCCTAAACCCTAAACCATATTCCTTTTTCCAAATTGAAAGAGATTGAAGCCGGCACTTCTGAGGCGGCAGCTCCAAACCGCGGTTGGAAAGCCAGGTTTCAAAGGCCTGCTTGGTTTAGAGGTTGAGGGCTTGTATGGTCTAGGACCCCCGGGGTGTCTGTCATACAAGGACCTTTCGCATGTTTAGTATCATGAACCTCAGGAACGGTATCGCTAATTAATCCGCTTCTGTCTTAGTGCATGAAGGTTTTGACAGGGTCGCTTGAAGGCTTTATAAGCCCTCAATCCGGGGATGTTGGTTCGAGATTAGCGGGTGTATTGAACCCCTAAACCCTAAACCCCTAAACCCATAAATCCTCAACCTAAACCCTAAACCGTAAACCCCTAAATTGTTGATCCTAAAACAGAGCATTGGTATCTTTAGTATAATTGTAAGGGCCTTCATAATTCGGGTATACTTGTAGTATAACCGCATATGGCTCAGGGATTGTCGAATTTAGGTGTTTGATCTTTCGGGTTTCTTGGGGTTTAGGGGTTTCCGAAAAAAGGGGACCGTAATATAGTACCCCCAAATAGTCGGATCCGTATTATAAGGAACACCAAATCAAATAAGGTACCCCGACTTGTCGGAAACTCCCATTTAGGTCGCCGAGGTTTGGGGTTTGTGAGTTCAAAGGAAACCACCGGCAGCTCACGAGGCTTCAAGGTAAGGGATGACCCCTAAGGGCAAAACTGCCCTAAATCCCCCAAACAAAACCAGGACCCCAGCTCTTATGGTCCTTAATACTGGGTATTTAGGGCATATTCGAGGGCAGTTGGGGAGTCAAAGAACCCCAAAGCTTGAAACTAGAAACCCTAAAACCCCATTGGATAGCCAAAAACCCTTGCAGGGACATCTTCAGGTGAGGACTCTGGGGTCAGAGGCGAGAACTTTACGGAATCACGGCGTTAGGCACTTTGGGAGGTGCCTGTGAAGCTGCTGCACCAGGAGGCTCCACCGGCCGCACTCCGATCCCCAGCGCCTGCTTCACTGAAAGCCCATCCTTCTTAGCGGTTTAGGGTTTAGGGTTTAGGGTTTAGGGTAATTCATCATCCTCACAACCTCTTCCATGAACTCTTCCAGCCCATACCCATCGAGCTCGGACTCGCCACTCGCTGACGAGACTTCTTCCTCCTCCTCGGCCGAAGTTGTTCCCGAGGAAGAGTCCTCGCTGGACTCGGAGGTAGCGCGCACCGGCGCCTTTGAAGCAGCTCGAGAAGGCGTTGCAGCACGCGCTTTCGATCTTGGCCTGCTTCTTCTCCAAAAGCATCTCCAGGCGGAGTTTGATAGACAAAGTGATATGTCCTTTCGAGGGTTTCACTGTTTCTGGGCTGAGACTTTAGGGTTTTAACGACTTACGAGGTGGGAGGGTTTAGTTTATGGAAGAGTTGCGGGCTCATCCTCGTAACACCTGGTCACCACAGCTTACTTTCAAGCAGGAACAGCCTGAACACCTAGGCCACAATACAAAATCTGACTAGGACAGCCACAGGAGTCTGAAAAAACCCAGGGCCCCTTGTCTAGCGTACGCTACTAAGCCCCCTTGCCGTAGCCAAGTTCTAACCAGAAATTAAAGCAATCAGGCTCCAGCTTGCAGCCATGTCGTGCCGGGTAGCACCTGCAATGCCTCAGAGGAATTCGGAAAACAGGTGTTGGGAACTTCGGATGATAACGAACCTGAGCCCTGAACCTACGTTGTTGTTTAATACGGTTTTTTTTACTGCGAGGGCACCAGATTGATCAAAACATTGTAAGCCTGACGGCTGCCGGTCTGAGACAACTAATGTTCTGTTCCTTCTCCTGCAGAGTGTCCTCAGTGACATGCACGGTTGCAGTTCGCCTGACGCTCATCGTCTTCTCTTCTTCCTGCCTTCTCTGGGCAGCTTCTGCCCGACATGTTTGCGATTTACGGTTTAGGGGTTGACCCTAACCCCTTTTAAACCCTAACCCCTTTTAAACCCCAGACCCAGAATGAACCCTAAACTCCAAAGCCCCTAAACCCTAAACCCAACCCTTAACCCAAACGCCTAAACCCTAAACCCTAACCCCTAAACCTTTAAGTGTTTAGGGATCGGTTTGAATTTGGACTCCAACCAGAGCAGGACTTCGTCGCTCGGTTTATAAACTTCGATCTTTGATTTACAAAACGGTCCCAGGAATCGGTACCTACAGCCCAGTGGCGCTACCAAACGCCCCACTTGCAAGTGGTAATCCTGAACATAACCCCAAGGGTCCAAGTACCTAATAATCATGTACTCTCCAAAATCCTAACCTACATAACGACTATCCTAAAACCGAGTACCCAGTTATTGGGTCCTTTGGACCCTTGGGGTAATCCCCATCAGCCCTAACACCCTTGGAACCTAAGTCCCGATCGGACCTACCGTAGCTCAGCACCATCCTCGGCCGCAGCTACACATTGCCGTAAGCCTGCCTTCACCGTCCCCTATCTGTTTTGAACTATCACAGTACATACCCCAAGCTCTCACCTCAATCCGTAAACCCGAAAACATGCAACCTTAAGTGTGCAGCTGTTTCCCACACGCTAACTAACTATAAGCCCATGGGTAGTTGGGGGCTAACCTACAATGCCCGCAGCTTTTTCCCAGTATATGCTTGGTAGACTGCGCTCCGTAAACCCGAAATACGAAGCCCTAAACCTTCGGGGAATTTTCGAGGGTGTACGAGGAACCCGAATGGACACCGGGCACAACCTCGGTGGCCGGAGAAGCTGCTTCGGAGGTACGTAGATGGCCTAAAGCTGTGGGTCAGACGGCGTAGTAAACCCTAGACCCTACATGAACCGTTTAAGCCTACCGTTTCAGGGTTCCTTGTTTATGATGTCCTTACATGAACCCTTAAAAAGCTCGGCTATTTGTGGGGTTAAGGTAACCATAATTGAGCTTTCGGAGCTCTTGGAATTTAGGGATAGTAGGTGACCTCTTTAGGCATCAGAAAGCGCCTCGGGATGATTCTCCGAAGCACGCATCATCGACCTGCCAGTACGGGCAGGCAGATTTGAATCCAAAGGCAAAGCAAAACCCTAAACCTTACTGTCTGGTGCTTAGTAGGGAATGGGGGCATGGATTATGCGGACGATTATTGGGGGGGTTATATAGGGTCTACTATAGGGATCCATTCCCCCATTCCCTACTAAGCGCCAGACAGATGAATCTAGAACCGCGGAAGGCCCTGACGAGACTTGTCCTGAACCCACTACTTCGTTCACATCGCACTCTAAACAAAACACTATGAACCCTACAAACAAACACCCAAATAAAGAGGACTCAACAATTAGAGTAGGATTTGGGCCTAGGCAGGGGGTTTCGGGCTTCAGCTTTAGTTTAGAAGTTCAGGGTCTCTTCTTGCATATATACAACAAGGAACCCTACGGCATAATAGGAATATCTATTCAGGCTTCTATACCAAAATGTCGAACCACTCACAGCATGCCTTTGCGCCCAGGGGTCGGCGGGATCGAAGGTGTCATCCTCGGTGAAGGACCGACCGGCATTTCTTACTACCCCAATAAGCCACAGAAATAAAAGGTTAAACTCTCCGATTTCTACTAAACTACAAGAACCCAAAAAGTTTAAAGGTTGGGTATTGGAGATCTAAGATTTTCAAACACCAAAATGGGAGGCACAAACTGGCCCATCCAAGCCGACAATCACCAAGTTTCTTGTAGAGACGACGTTCTAGGCCCTATAGGGTCTTAGGGTTTAAGGTTTGGGGTAGGGGTTGCATGGGTTTTTAGGGTGTGCGGTAGGCATCCTCAGCGCTATGCATGGGTAGCACAGACTACTTAGACAATTGGAGCACGACATAACTTCAAGTAGCCCGAAGCAGCACTGCTCTGGTGCAGGGTTTACGGCTGAAGCCCCCGATGCTCTAGATCCTATGCATCAAAATGCAAGCAACCCAGAGGCCCCATATACACTACCATTATGGAACTAGGCCCCCAAAACCATCATAGGGATGGTCTTTTGGTACCTAAATTCCATAATGGTAGTGTATATGGACCCTCTGGGTAAGTAGAGCCTGGGGGCCGGGCCCTCATCCACACCTGCTCCTGCAACAGATACATATATATATATATACACAAACATATACATACATATATATATATATGTGTGTGTGTGTCTTGAAATTTCACAAGTATATAAAAAAGACCAACTACATAAGTATATGTATATATACATTTACTGATTGTTGCCATCCCCATGATGGTTCTGGGGCCCTGTCTGGGTATGTAATATTACCCAGAAACCAATTCCTACTGTAGGTAGTATCATTAGGGAGACCCCTTAAAGGGTACCCCTTCTGAACCCTACTTCTGGCTCTCTTAAAAGGGACCTGATTGAGAGGGTCTATATCCCCAAGGGTCCCCCTAATCCTAACTCCCATACTGGCGACAGAGCGAGTCCGTATCGGTCTCCACGAAGAGGTCGAAGGGGCCAAGCTGGCGGACCTGCTGGCGACGGTTTAGGGTTTAGGGTTTAGAGACCGTCAGCCCTAAACCCTGAACCCTTAACCCTTCAAGGTGATCCGATTTAGATCCGATTTAGGCTACTGCACCGGTCGAACGATCCAAATGTTAGGAGCCCTTGATCAAAGATGGAATGCCATCTAAATTGCTTAAGCTAGTATCAGAGAATCCTATGGAATGATACTGCTCGGGGCTTTAATTATGCTACAACTATATCAGGATGACCCCCACACGTTATGCACAGATTACAAGGATTGGGGACCATTTGGGGTCTTCCAAACTTCGACAAGGTAATGATTGCGGCACGGATTTACAACTACAGACTGCAACCTTCGTAAACCCTAAACCCTGAACCCTGCAACCCTAAACTCTACCTATAACCCCCCTCCACCAAAAAAAAAGTAGCTAACATAATGACCCAACGCCTATTAAAGGCAATTAGTATACATACTTTTGGGATCCGGGTAGACCTCAAACGTCTTCAACCCACAACCCTGGGCCGCTCAGACGAAGCATGAACAACAAAGCACCATCACTGACCCCTAAACACAAAGGGGTTTAGGGTTTAGGGAGCCGAATTTCAAAGACGATAGACGCACAGGTTACATAAGAAGCCCCCGTTTAGACCAGAAGTGACCAGAAATGATTGACCTTGACCAGTAATCTGGTTCCTTGTGGTTTTTGTCGGGGGGCGGGTATAGCATAGTGCAATAATGTAGGGATGCTATTTATTGGGACAATCTAAAATAATAGTACTAGTGATTTATGAACAAGCTTGCAGACTTCTGGATTAATCAGACCCTTATAGAACACGAAACATTTGAATCAAAACTCCACGTTCACCATCTTCATCCCATCTACATATGAAGAGGGTCTTACGGTCCAGGGTTTAGGGTCTTATTGACTTTGATTTGGAACATTTGTGTGTGTGTGTGTGTGCTTTTGGGGCTTTGTATTCAATTCCAACCTGTACAGCCAACCACACCCACAACCAAGAACCCTGAAAACCAAAGAAGCACATCCAGCAGACAAAACACTCCAACATCCTAGTCTTCAAGGCTTGAATCAACAAAACAGTCTTCGCCAAAGGCCATAACGGATCTGCGCACACATCTCCGCCAGTCCCCAACCCCTAAAGCCTAGCCAAAAACCCCTAACCCCTAAACCCTAAACCTTAACCCCTAAACCCTAGCCCCTACACCCTAAACGCTAAACCCTAAATTACTAAACCCTAAACTCTAAACCCTAAACTCTAAACCGCTGACCCTAACCTGGGGCGCCTTCATGCCCCAAACGACATGCAGCGGAGTGTACGCCTGCTTGGATTTTGCTTCTGGCGCTGTAGGGTACATGAGGGTTTAGGGTTTAGGGGATTTTGTTTCTGGCGCTGTAGGGTCGGATATATAGGGTTGAAGGCTTCGGGGTTTCGCGGGAAATGGGTTGGTTGAGTCATGTTGTCAAAGTTTCGTGCGTCAGACTCGGGTATATTCAGTGCTATGAACGGACATGTGCTGGTAAGAGTTTGTATGTCTGTATATGTCTTCACATTTGTATGTACTGCGTAAAATTCTGTGCATATATATATATATATATACATTTGCATATGCATATATACTGAGAGAGAGAGAGAGATCTAGAGAGGCAGGGAGAGGGAGAGGGAGAGGGAGAGAGCGAGAGAGAGAGAAGGATAGAAACTACTTTGTTCAGAGATCCTTGTGAATACGGGCAGTCGCTCCTCTTATACAGTCTACACCAAGTTTCATGTGCACATACATGTTCACCCATGTACAATAGTACTTTCTGGGTGATGAAAGCACTATTGTAGTTAAGGTTTTGGTTGTCGTTGCTGCTGTTCGTCTTGGCGTTGCTTTGGTGATGAGGGTGTTGCTGCTGCTGTCGCCACAGATGCAAGGGGGAGGTAGGTCTGTCTGTGTGTGTGTGCGTGCATGTGTGGGCATATACATGAAAGTGTGGCAGCCACTGCTCCGAGTTTGTAAGTACAATGCCAACACAGTTGAAATGAACTCCAGCCAGGCCTCCACCGACACACCACCCCGAATAAAGAGATGAGGAAATCTGAATTCTTTAGGGCTGACGTAACCAAGTGTGAATGATCCAGCTTAAACATAAACTATGCCTATGCACAACGTACCTCGTGTTATGCCAGCTCGTAATGTACATGCCGGGTTATGAGTGGCACGCAGCTCACTCTTATCGTTACACATACAAACGCAGTACCCGAGACCTGAATCCTTCTTCAATCCCCACAGCCCACATGATTTCAGACAGCCCTCATCATACTTGGAGGCCCTTTTGACTTCGTAAGTCTATTTAGTATCCCCTAGAAACCATATTATAATCCCCATAACCCACCTTACTAACCCTACTTACCAAGTCAAAAGGGCCTCCAAGTAGACATGCTCAAAGTTAGAGGGCCCAGGGCCTGAGGATCAGGTGCAAGTCTACGCCATTACATCCCAGTTCCAATGCAATACATATTGAGGCCTGCAGCTCCTACGAAAGTCCTTTCATGCAAATGCGGTCAACGGCACATACTGGCTTGGTGTTTGGAGGTTTTTTTAAGGCCGAGTAAACTCTTTCATTCACCCAATGGGCTCCGTGCGTACCCGAAATCACACAGTGCAGTACGAGCCTGCAGTCGTCGCGGCGCCAGCAGGCTGGATGCGAACTGCACATGGGCTTGCAGGAGGATCCGAAGTGGAGTGGCGAGGGCAGCACATGTGCCATGGGTGAAGAGTTTAAGGACCTGTTGGGACTTTGCATTAGATTCGTGTGGACTCGTCGATGCTCAAGGTTGCTCGTGTCTGCTGCGATGGCTTTACTCTTCTGTAAAGGCTACCTGCTACCTTAACCCCGAATAACCTACCTTTTTCAGGACTTATAAAAGGAAATCATATTGAGGAACCCTAAAAAGGTAGGGTTTCTTCGGGTCCAGGTAATCTTCAGTTGCTCACAGACCGTTGCGTATTCGATTCGAAAGCATCGGTTGCAGCTCCAACCAGGACATCGCCGGACCAGGATCTAGGGCATAAGGGTCTAAACCCCTAAATCCCCTCAACCCTAAACCCCTAAACCGCTAAACCTTAGAGTCAGGCTTCTGGATTATCCCGAGACCTGGTTCGTGCGAGATAGAAGATCGCCGTCGAATGCCACCTGCCATCCGAAGCAATCGAATATGGGGATTTAAAGATTAAGGTTTCGGGTTTCTATTAGGGTCTATAACAGGGCTTGCATTAGGGTCTATATTAGGGTTTAATATTTAGGGCTTGGGGTTTATGGTTTAGGGTATGCCGATAGGCCAAGTGACCTATCTAGTAAGATATTTGGCGATGGGCTTTACACGACACTGCTTCTGTTTGACGGACAGTAGTAACCCACGAGTGTAAGGGTCGTAACAATTAGAATACTGTTTTGGGGGTTCCTCATTATTTTACTCTTATAGTGATAGTATAAAATACCCCCAAACCTTGTTCTAATTACTAAGGCCCCTGCATTAAAGGAGGTCCTGTGGCTTGAAGATTGCCTTTCAGGGCCGGTCTTAGGGCTGTCTGTTTAGGGTTTAGGGTTTAGGGGTTGAGGGGTTTGGGGTTTAGGGTCGACCAAGTACCCCACCGTTTGTACTATGTACTTTCAAGTTAAGGCTTTGGCTTTTGGAGGTTTAAGTTTAATGGTCCTGGGCATGCTTGAGACGCTGGGTCTCAACCGCAACTAGAAAGCCCCCCTGAACTCCTCGAGAGCTCAATCCTAAGCCCCAACACTCCGTGGCACACAAGATACCCACTGTTCAAGACTGCGGTCCCTTGGAAGGCGGGTTTCGGGGTGCCTTTACGGGTCCCCTTTAGAGGGATGTGCAAAGGGTTTTGGTTTCCTTTCAAAGGCTTCAACATGGGATGAGGGTTCCTTTGGCAGTTCCTTTGGGCATCTTATGCTAAGGGGGCTGTGGAAGCGTCCTGGCAAAAAACATCGCTGTTCGGTGGACTGTTCTACGGTTCTGGACTCTCCACCTAAACCACACACCCAGAATGCTGATGTAGGGGCTTTAATAATTAGAATAGGGTTTTGGGGCCATTATACTATAATTAATCACAATGAGGAACAACCCATAATAGTATACTGATAGGTAATTATTAAGGCCCCTATAGTAGGTCAACACAAAATAGAGCATTGTCAGGGCTTTCCTGTCATTAACGCCGCTACTTATACAATCCGCAGGGATAGGGCACCTCGTCGGCACAAGCCTCGCAGGCGTCCGTTTCCACCAGACGCCTTGGTGCCGTGTCCTGGGTTGGTGGTATTGTATGGGAGGGTTTAGGGTTGAGGAAGGTAAAATTTGCACAGTTGTTCTTGGAGTTTTGCCATTTTACAGGCTTTGAAAAGGGGTCTAAGGGGTAATAACGATTTTCCACAAGTTTTTATGGGGGAACCTTACACCCCAAATACACCCGAAACTAATTTCAACTCTCACCCTAAACCACGGTCAGGGTGTAGGGTTTCGGGTAACTATGGGTTTATTAAATTGAATGTTAAACCGGGCCGAGAGCTAGTAACTGAGTACCCTGAGGCATAAGATTCATTCCTGAGACGAGGTCTTGAAGGCAGGGGTTTCAAGTTGTACGGCCTAGGGCCTAAGTTACTTGCAGTCAGGCTTCAGGCTTGCAGAAACTTAGGACTAGCTTTCAAGGTGTAGGGTTTAGGCCTCAGGGTTTACTGCGGTGGCAAGCAAGGATGATGCCCAAACCAGGAAGCACAAGCACACAAAGCATTAAATGCACGTAACAAGGGCTGCGCAACGGTCTCTTCAAGCGCCTTATAGACCTAGCAATAACAGTCGTCGTCGTAGTAGCAATTACTAGCAGCAGCAGAAGCAGCAGCTGTAGCTTTAGCAGGTGCGGCAGCAGTAGCAGCTAGCAGCAGCAGCAACAGCAGTTGTTGCTGCAGTATCACTGGGCCGCAGCCGTAGCAACAGCAGTAGCAGGAACAGCACAAACAGCTTGGAATATGACCGAAGAGCAAGTAACCCTAAAGCCTAACCCTAAACTCTAACCCTACAACCATCAAACCCTAAAATCCTAACCCGAAAACCCTAAAACCTAAAACTCCATAAGCCTAAACCCTAAACCGTAAAAACCCCAAAACCCCAAACCCTCAGCCCCAAAACCTGAAAACCCCTAAAATCCTGTACTCAACCCTATAGATCTCTTAAAGGAACCCTTATAGTACTAAAGAAAACCCTAAAACCACTAAAATCCCAAAACCCTAAACCCTAAACCCCTAAACCCTAAACCCCCAAAAAGCCCTACGTCCTCGAGGATGTCCACAGAGGAGCCCCAGGTCGATCCGCCGGGGCCACTCAGCGGGTGGTAGACCTCGGCTTAGGGGTTTAGGGTTTAGAAACCCTAAACCCTAAACCCTAGGGGTTTAGGGGTTTAGGGTTTAGGGGTTTAGGGGTTTAGGGGTTTAGGGGTTTAGGGGTTTACGGGTTTAGGGGGTTTAGGGTTTAGGGCTTTAGGGTTCAGGGCTTAGGGGTTTAGGGTTTAGGGGTTTAGCGGTTTAGTGGTTTGAGGTTTAGGATTTAGAATTCAGGGTTTAGGGTTGCTTGATTTTGTGTTTCCTTGGTTTAGTTGGCAGCTTAGTTTAGGCTTAGTTGAAGTTACTTGCTGTTTGACGGGATATGTCGTTTTTAGGACTTCGGAATATCGTTATTTATTGACCTCTCTCTGTGTGCATGTTTGCGTGTACCGAGTCTGGAAGACACCCGGGATTTAAAGTCATGAACCTTGCCCTGTGATCCTGACACCCGGACTAAACATTGAAACTCAAAAGCTCAACATGTCGACACGAAGCCCTACCTTAGCAAGAATGAAGAAACCCACGAAACAAACACAATAATGTCGCCAAACGGAAACCTGGACAACCCAGCAACAGCCCAACATGCCTTGTCCGATCCCCAGAATCGGCTAGTATATACATCAGGATGAACACTTGCAAGCGATATGTGTATATATATACATACATACATACAAACAAACAAACAAACAATCATACAAACAAACATACATACATACATACATATACACGCAAAAAATATGCACATGTATGTGTGTATATGCATGTTTGTATGTATGTATGTATGTACGTACGTGTGCATGCATGACTGCATGTATGGTTGATGTGTATGTGTGTATGTGGATGTATAACTATATATATATATATGTATACACACATACACACACACACTCACACACACACACATGTGGGTGGCGGTTTTTTTTTGAAAGGTTTGGCCAAACCTTTTTTTTGAAAGGTTTGGCCAAACCTTGTTTCGTACATTTCCTTAGGTTTTCCTAGGGAAAACCTTATTTTCCTTGCATATTGGACGGTCTTCGTGCCATTTNGTTTGGCCAAACCTTTTTTTTGAAAGGTTTGGCCAAACCTTGTTTCGTACATTTCCTTAGGTTTTCCTAGGGAAAACCTTATTTTCCTTGCATATTGGACGGTCTTCGTGCCATTTTCCCTAGGTTTTCGTTAGGAAAACGTACATTTCGATGGGTTTTCCTAGGGAAAACATTATTTTCCTTGCATATTG
This sequence comes from Symbiodinium sp. clade A Y106, assembly GCA_003297005.1. Classification (NCBI taxonomy): domain Eukaryota; class Dinophyceae; order Suessiales; family Symbiodiniaceae; genus Symbiodinium; species Symbiodinium sp. clade A. The sequence goes on from BGNK01000713.1 coordinate 125,038, forward strand.
GACGGTTTTCGGAAAACCCAAGTTTTCTTGCATATTCGACGGTTTTCGAACCGTTTTCCTGAGGTTTTCGTTAGGAAAGCGCACGTTACCTTGGGTTTTGTTGAGAAAAAACTGCTTTCTTTACATTTTGGACGGACTTCGTGCTATTTCTCTACGTCTTCGTGAGGAAAACCTATGCTACCTTGGTTGTTGTTGCTGTTGTTGTTGCCGTTGGTGCTGTTGTTGTTATTCTTATTGTTTTTGTTAATGCTATTGTTCTTGTTAATATTATTGTTATTGCTGGTCTTGTTGTTGCTGTTGCTATGACCATTGTTATTATCAATATACTTATTATTGTTGTTGCTGTTGTTGTGGTTGTTNCTGGTCTTGTTGTTGCTGTTGCTATGACCATTGTTATTATCAATATACTTATTATTGTTGTTGCTGTTGTTGTGGTTGTTGTGGTCGTTGTGGTTGTTGTGGTTGTTCTTGTTGTTATTTTCATTGTTGTCGTTGTGGTTGTGTTATTGTCCTGTTAATGTTCTTGTTGCTGTTCTTGCTGTCTTATACTTTAATAGGATTGGTTATAGTTTAAAAAACAGAATACAATAGGATAAAACATACTAGAACATAATATAATATGAATCAATGACGCACCCCCCTTTTGCANTAGGATAAAACATACTAGAACATAATATAATATGAATCAATGACGCACCCCCCTTTTGCAAACAGAATGCCTTTATGATGAGTCTTGCAAAGCTCTAAAACAGTTTCGTGTTTGATGCATGTCTTGATCATGGTGCGATGTTCTAGCAAGCATTAAAAAATGTAATGGGCTGTGAGATAAGAGAACATGATACAATACAATATATTAAAAGATATAACATTGTAAATGGAACACTGTATATTATGCTAGAATATAACATAATATAACTTTATATGATATAATGCAATATATTAGAATATCACAAAATATCTTCTCATATGACATAATATAATAGCATACCGTATGGAATGATGTCATATGCTAACATGTAATATAGTATAATACAATTAGAAAATATACTGTAATATAATACGATACAATAAAGAATACATTATAATTGTGCATAATTTAACATAACATATAAACCATAGTATAAACAAGTATACTATTGAAAAAAATAGAATAGAATGTAATACGATAAGAGAAAATATAATACAATATAAAATGAGCCCATATAAATTTAACATAATGTAATAGGACATAAAACTCAAGGTAAATAAAACATGACAGATTTTAACATATTTCAATACAACAAAGCATAACTTAATATACTGTGACACAATATAACATAATATAATGCTGTATGATATAGCAGAATACAATACAAGANTAAATAAAACATGACAGATTTTAACATATTTCAATACAACAAAGCATAACTTAATATACTGTGACACAATATAACATAATATAATGCTGTATGATATAGCAGAATACAATACAAGAAAATTAACAGAATAAAAAAATATATAACACTATAAAATGTAATGGAATGTGAGATAATACAAAATGATACAGTACAGTATATTATAATATGGAACATTTTTACATGAAATATATTATATTATGATATAATAAAACATAACTTTTTTAATGATGTAATACAATACCTAGACCCTCCTTTGATACACTTATTTCCGCTCGAATTTGTCCCAGATCAGTTTGCGCTCGTTTGCGGGAATATGCGCTCGATTGGCGGGTTTATGCGTTCGTTTTGCGGGTTGTGTTGTGTCCATATGCGGCATTATGCGCCCGTATGCGGTGTTATGCGCCCGTGTGCGTTTCGAGCGGAAATTTGTGTATCAAATGACGTTCCAGGTATAATACAATATGTTATAATATCATAAAATGTATTCTCATATGACAGAATATAATGCAGTCTACGAAAAGATAATACTTTGATATATTCGATCTAATTTAAAATAAGATGATATAACATAATATACTATAACATAGTATTATGTGAAACAATGACGCACCCGCCTTCTGCAAACAGACTGCCTTTATGATGAGTTTTGACAGGCTCTAAAACAGTTTCGTGCTTGATGCAAGTCTTGTTCAGGGTGCGATGTTCTTGAAAGCAAGCCTGCACGGCGTAAAAAGACAGCGGGGGGGTCGGGGGNCCCCCCCCCCAATTTGCAAACACAACGTCGTTATGACGGGTTCTGAGAGGGTTCATAGCGGGGCCAGAGGACCAGAGACCACGGGACCACGGACCACGGGACCAAGGACCAGGAGACCACAGGGCCACGGGCTTGGCCAAAAAAAAAAAACCGGACCTCACATGTGGCGTTTCACAAAAGTTTACGTGTACACACGTGGCGCTTGCTCGTGCATGCATGCATGCATACGTATGCAGGCGTTTATGTATGCTGTATCATGTGTACATACGTACTTACATATAAGCATAAATTCATACATACCTAGGTACGTACATACATACATCCATACATACAAACATACAATACAGTACAATACTACACTCCAATACAATACAATACAACACAACACGATACGACACAATGCATGCATGTATGCATGCATACTAAGAAAGGTACATGCATACATGCATGCATACATACATACATACATCGTTAGACAGATAGATACATAGATAGATAGACAATTAGATAGACAGAGCGATGGATAGATAGTTAGGTAGATAGAAGTAGTTAGATAAATTAGATAGTTAGACAGACAGATAGATGAAGAGATCGATAGATACAAGTATGCCTAAAGGTGTATACCATCATTACAAGCTCAACCTCTGGCTAGCTGGGAGCCACACCGTCTGTTTGCCGGCGCTCCAATGAGTACAGGGCGCGATGCCATCGCCTTAGTGACCAATCTTTTCGCACCGTGCAGCTATTGACCTAGAGAGCCTCTTCCCTGGGCTTTTAAGTAACCAGGGAGAAAAAAGTTGTATTTCATAATGGTTCCTTTAAGAAAAAATAATAAAATAAGGTACTCCAAAGCCCAGTTCCAGTGGAGCCTACCGTTGGTTAGTAGGGAATGGAAGAATGGTAGTAATAGTAGTTATAATTGCACCCCATTCCTTCATTCCCTACTAACCAAAGGTAAGGTGGAGGGACTATCGGCTCCTAGGGTTGTTCACATTGGACTTACGGAGCTTGAAACAGCGGGAGCGCGAGGTTGCAATGCCTAGTTTGCAGGCTAAACTAGTCCAGGCCCAGTACGGCTGCTAGATGCCTAAATAAGTAGCTTAAGACAAGAACTTTCGGGATCGATTGAGCCCAGGTCCTGCTTTCAACCCTTCCCCTTTTCCCTTTCAAGCTTTGAGGGTTGGAGAGGACTTGAGGGCAGGAGAGCTCAAGGACCGAACCCCTTAATCGTAGCTGTCCTACACCGTTGGGAGGGTTTAAACCCTGAGACCCACGGATGCAAAATCCTGACACTCATGGCCTAGAAGCTTATAAATAAAGCAAGCCTAGACGAACCACCCTGACGCCCTAAACGCTAAATCCCTAGGCCCTAAACCCTAAAAACACATCCCAAACCCCACATCGACCGACGACTATAGCTTGGAGCAAGGCAGAAGCACTTCTGTCGAATGACCTTCGGGCTGGCGACCACCTTCGACAAGGTTTGTTTCTTTGGTTTGGGCTTGGGATGTCACTGGTAGTTTATGTTAGCTTATAAGGTTTCGGGTACGGTCGAGGGTCCACGGTTTGGGGTTTAGGATTATGGAGTTGCGAGGGTTGAGGATTGCGGATGCGGGGTTTGGGGTGATTGGAGGCTTGCGTTGGCTTGAGGTAATGGGATTTTGAGTTTGATTGATGGAGTTTGCGGGGTTTCGGCCCTAAACCCTAAACCCTAAACCCGTTGGTCAATCTTGAGCTTGAAGCCCCCGACAAGCCTTCGGAGGGTAAAACGGTGTACAAGGGCGGCAGGGGCTGGCCGTCCTCAAAGGTTTTATGGTTTAGGGTGTTAAGGGTTCAGAGTTTAGGGCTTTAGGGGTTTAGGGTGTAGGAGATGTGCCGTCTCCTCAGGGGCCACGCCATGCGTTTTTCGCCGTTTCGATTTGCAAAGCGATGTCCCGCAGTGCCACGGGGTCCTTGCAGCTTCGAGGACTGGCGGCGGCAGACGTCAGACTGTGCTTGGGTTGAGGGTTTAGGGTTAGAGGATTTGGGGTTTAAGCTATAGGGTTATAGGGTTTAGGGTTTAGGGCAGTTTAGGGGATAATTGCAGACATCTTGCAAGTGGAGATGATGGCGGGTGCTGCAGCAGAGCCCTAAAAAGCAAGAATGCTGACTAAACCACAGCAACGAATTTCCAACCCCCCAAAACCCTTAAAACACCCTAACTCAGAGGGTCCATATACACTGCCATTATGGAATTAGGTCCCCAAAACCACAACCGGGATGGTCTTTTGGGACCTAATTCCATAATGGTAGTGTTTTCTGGACCATCTGGGTAATGAAGCTCTTAGCTTAGCAGGCTTCAATGGGCTCAACGGCAAGGCCTGTCACGGGTTCATGGCCTCATGCACCTTCGTTACAACCTCTTGTGCACCCCGGGGACAACCTGGACAAACGGATTGGATGCGACTAATTTTGAAGATGTAGGGTGCAGGACTTCCCATTTAGTGTTTTGGTTGTATGATGGTGAGACAAGTTGATTACCTCTGCGAGTCTACGAGGTGGATGTTCGTGAATCAAACCATACCCCGATCCCCGGACACTTGACCCGGAGTGTTACAGTAGATGCTCGAAACAAGGCCTGACGCCTAAAATCGTACATAACAGACCGCACCACCCTAAACCCGAAAAGCTGACACCCCAAACTCGAAAATCTTACACCCTACACATGAACAGACCTTGCACCCTAAATACTAAAACCCTTACACCCTGAACCAAAAAACAGACACACTCAACCCCAATCACCTCAACCCCTGGAAAAGATACCCAAACGCCAGCACCCCAAAACCGCCTTCGTCGACATAGAAACAGATCTAAAACATGGTGCCAAACCCACGGACCTGAACCCTAAATCCTAAAGCTACGCCGTGAACCCTCGCTCCTCAACCCGTCAACCCGAAGCTGCACACCAAGGACCCCTAATATTTAATGACACCACACCCTGAAACCCCTAAACCCTAAAAATCCAAAGCCTAAACCCCTAAACAACAAGCTTCACACCCTAAACCCCCGCCGAACCACAAACTCCAAACGCTAAAGCCCTAAACCCTGAACCCTAAAACCCTAAAAACAAACCCTATAAACTCCAAATATGCTGCCTCTGAGCCATCGCTTGGCGCGGTCTGCACCTAGGAAAACGCAGTTCTCAGACTTCAACTGATGCCTTGAACTTGAGTACTACAAGTAGTGAGGCTTTAACAACAATTAGCTTACTGTGTGTGTGGGGCTTAAAGGCGCTACTAGTACTAATTCTTCCGACCGCTATGAGGCTGGGCCCTTTCGGTTGCAAGTAGGGTATTGTTCCACGTTTTCATGTGGTGTCCTCGGACAAATTCGCTCCCCTTGGTGCTCGTCATCAACATCGTCCCATTCGCGCTCGTCTGTGTTATCACGCAGGTCCTTTGTTATCTCAGGCTCTCATGTCTTGTCGGAGAACGAGCCCGAAACCCTGAACCCGACGGTCCGGCGAAGTTTGGGAGCATGGCCTAATTAGTATAAGCGGATGATGTCACGATATTAGACCCAAAAACCCAAACCTACCACGATTTTAGCGCCAAACTAGAACGAAATAACCCATCGCCGAATCCTGATTCCGACCCAGTCACGAACCATCCGGCATAATCCAATCAGAACACTACTTGTTCTGAAAAGCTCTGTACGATTTCCCAGCCCCTCCCAGACAGTCCCAAGCCTGAACACTGAACCATAATCGCCATGATCCCTCAATTCTCGAACGCTGCCCCTCCTCTTTCGCCCACCCAGGCTCCCGACCGAGAAGATGGGCGCCTTTCGGTGTGTTTTTAGAGTTCGGTCAACTAAGTTTGATAGGTTTTAGGGCTTATATAGGGTTTGGGAGGGGAACCCGTTGAAGGGTCTTGGATCGAATTTTCGACTGCTGAAGTGGAACACCAGACCCTTGCTCCGACCCCACCCTCAGCCCGACGTGTTACGCCTGCACAGCCGTACACAACCTCAGTAAACCCTAAAACCCTAAACCTTGCACCGCAAATCCGTCCACCACCAACCCTCAACCTTAGGCTGGAATCTGAAGTGAGTCCGTGTGCGCCCTGGGGTGGCGTAACTAAAGTTTTATCATCCCTGAAGCGACTGCAGTTTTCCAGGTGATCAAGACCTCCCCTATACACTCCCTAATTGTGCAATTCACAAAAACGACAGCTTATCTCGAGGCCCATACATACTCTGATGTAGTGGCCTGAAAAATTGAAATAAGGTTTGGGGCTATACCATAGTGTAATTATGAGGGTAACCCCAAGGAATATTGTTGGCAACTATCCAGGCTTTTGCATTGAACGCTGAAGGTAACAACTTTACCTGGAGAAGCATCACCATGTGCTTTCGGTCCCCTCAGCGACCGAAACCCAAAACCTTAAACCATTCAATTGCATTACGAGGACTATGACGATGCAGGCTGCAGGTTTAGAGCTTTTGTGTCGCGCGATTTTGGGGTTTTTATGCACGCGGACGCTGTTGTGTTTAGGGCTTTTGCAAATCAAGTGGGCTGTAAAGTGCGCAGTGGCATTCCTGCAAGCTCATGACACATAACCCGCCATATCCTTTCCTGAGAACGAATCGAACAAGCTGAGTCCAGCAAGGGCTTGCTGAATACGGACACTTCCAATGCTAATGTTCAAATGCGAGTATGATGGTCGAAGCCGCATGCCCCTTTGCGTGTAGATATGTACACGATGCATGGGTAGCATCCTTCAGCATAGCAACACGTACAGTAGAATAGCATGTAGTTGGTAGCAGATGATGGAATCCGTCTTGAATTCCTCACCCAGTAACCCCAGCTTCACATGCTCTTACAAATCCTAAGCCTTAAGCAGCGTTCTCAAAACTTCTGAGTGTTGAAGACACGCTGGTCGCAGAACGTCTCAAACTTGCGTGGATTGATCTGTTTCAACTGACCAACAGGATGATCGCGGCAACATGTCGTCAGTTTGTGGACGACGCAGCCGTGATTCCAGCCCCCATGCCCCGTGTCCCGTGTACGGACTTCGCTTTGTTCGTGATACTTGCTGCTGCTTGATAAACGCAGCGAGACGCGGTCAGAGCCTGAACCATTTAAAGCACTCCCGAAGTGCTGGCAAACTTTAAGAATCTTTGGCTGCCTGGTGGCGGCAGAGTATCCGTGAAACTTTATCGGGATACAAAACATCAAACGACAACCTGCCACGATTGCATATGTCGCTTAACAAACTGCCATACGAGTCGTTGCGCAGTTGTGTAACTTGGCGTTGTTGTTCCGAGTGTTGAGTTTGCAGTGGCTTAGGATTCCGAGGGTGGTTTAAGGCCGATCCCCTCAATTCTTGGGCTCTGGCTCAGCCTACACCCTTAACTGCGTCTCCGACTCTTGGCTAATTACTGCACTCTCTCATTATTGTAGGCTGATAGCCATGGCTTTCTCTCTTTGGGGTTCCTCTGCTATAAACAGTAAGATGAATAGGACCTAAGGAATAGCCTTACATCATTACGTTCGTCTCAGGCTCTGTTGCCAGGGCTGCTAAGAACTCAAGCTTGCCGGAAGCTTTCTGTGTTCAGGCTAGCTAGACAGCTCTGCATAAGAACCATTGGTTATTGTGAGTGCATCTGTCAGCGAGACAACCCACTGCGTTCCGTTCACTCCTTCATCTACTTCAGTTTACATCCAATGGTATACTCATTACTTGGCTAACTCGGGGGAGCGGACTCGGTGTCTATTCTCGTTGGTTCCATATACGAAACGTGCTACAGTCGTGCTGCCGAGAAAGCCCAGCCTCAAACCGCTGAGCCCTTGCGTTCAGGGATTGCTTGGAGGCCCTTTTGACTTAGTAAGTAGGGTTAGCAAGGTGGGTTATGGGGGATTATAATATGGTTTCTAGGGGATACGAAGTAGACTTACTAAGTCAAAAGGGCCTCCAAGTGGGCTTGTAGAGTGAACGTAGACGCTCTCCAGTCCAGCGGGACTCTTTTGACAAGAACGCTTGAACCCGTGTCCAGTTTTGGGTCGTGAGTAGTGCCAGAACGAAATCGCGATTCCTGTCAGGCTCACCTGAAGTTCGTTGGCAAACGCACTCTAAACCCTCAGCACTAAATCCTAAACCCTAAAACCACAAGCACTAAACCCCAAACCCCGAAACCCTATGCCTAAACCACAAGCCCGAAAAACCCGAATCCCAAAATCTGAAACCTAAAACCCCAAACCCTTGTTTGCGCATGGCCTGAGCTCCCTCAGCTGAACAGTAATTAATGCCGGCTTGGAGCTTGTTGCTAAAGGATTCGGGATCAGGGTTTGCGGGTTAGGGTTTACGGCGTTTAGGGTTTGGGGTTTAGGCTTTAAGCCTTCATGCTCAATAAACTTGCCGCGGTGATCATGATTGGTAGGAGTATTCTGGATATTCCGGCATCTCTTTTCCCCGCAATGAACTTTAGTCTACTTGATCAGACTGCGGTATTAAAAGCAAAAACTTCTAGTCTATGACCCTGAAACCTTGAAACCCTACACACTTTCTTTAAGCCCCATGACCCTAAACGGGAAAAGATCTACAAACGAACCCTCAGGCCTCAAGCTCTGCGCATTTACAAACCCTTCTGCCCCCTTGACTGCCCTTGCCCCCCCCCCAGAATGTATATACCTGGACCCCAACAGTATGTAGAATAATAGCCTTTTATAGGTTTTGGGCCATTACTTTACCTACTTTGGGGGGGTCTATATAGCAATAATCCCGGGCTTGTATTGTTCGTCAGAGAGCCTAGTTGACCCTAGACCTGATACCCCAACAGGCTAGTGTAGAACCTCTAGAAGGCTTATGACAACCCATGTAGGAGCGCCCAATTCCTACAACCCTAAACCGTAGGTAGACCTGAAGGAACCCTCATTCTCTAAACCCTAAACTCAAAAATACAACAAAACCCTCAAAACTTCGGTCTAGTAGATAGTAAAAACCCGAAACGCGCTAAAACGCCTAAACCCGTAAACCCCCCCAAACGTCTACACCCCTAAACCACTAAACCCCTGGTCCTAAACCCCTTTACCCTTGACGCTTCCCCCCCNCCCCCCCCCCACCCCCTCGTCCCCCCTTTTCAGCATTTCTCAGAGCCTCGAAGCCCGGCCAGGTGGCCAAGGAGCCACTGCGCCAGTGTTGCTGAACCTTAAGGGGTGTAGTGTTTAGGGTTTAGGGTTAGGGGTTTAGGGGTTTAGGGGTTATGGTTAGGGGTTTAGGGTTAGGGTTTGGGGGTTTAGGGTTCAGGGTTTGGTTGGGGTTTAGGGCTCAGGGGTTTCGGGGTTTAGGGCTTAGGGTAACCAAACAGAAGTGCCTTAGGTTTAGGGTGTCAGTTCAAGATTATGGTGAACCCCAGAAAAGTTGGCACACGGATGACGGATGATTAGTGCTGGGATTCCCTTTATTTTGCCCTAAGGGCGTAGCCTTGAGGGAGGGGAGTCCATGGGGGGTACATAGAACCGAGTAATCCTATAATGAAACTGTCGTTTTTCAATTGGCATCGGGTTTACGATTCAGGAGTTTTGTGGCACATTACAGACGAACGCTGGTTTCAACGCCGGCAGGGCGTAGCTTTGTGAGTGCTTGCCGATGAAGTCACGAATGCGTGTTGCAAGATGTCGTGGCAGCAGCACGTGAAGCGCTGTTGGCCAAAGCCAAGGAGATTCAGCTGCTTTGAGGCCACAACAAACCCTCAGCTTCTGCTGGAAGATGATGAAAAAAAAACTATTCGAAAGTCATGCTCAACACCGGTGCTTTACCCTTCGGACCCCGTGCCGAAACAGAAACCTGACCTCAATGAACCCAGTCAGGTCAAGCACCGGTGTTGAACTTCCTTGGCCTGTCACCGACGCACATTTATCTGGCGAGGAGAGCTTGTTCGAGGTCGGTTCAAAGCCGGTTTGTCATGGTTTGTCCGGCCAAACTCTCCGGCCGGCTTGTCTGTGCGAGGTGTCGGCTGCCAAGCCAGAGCAGCAGTGCTGTAGCAGCACTAGCACAACAGGAGCAGGGGCACGGGCAGCGGCAGGGGCACAAGTGGCAGTCGTGGTGGTGATGGGGGTGGTAGCGGCAGAGGTGGTGCTAGTCGTACTGGTAGTGGTCTACCTGCTGTGGAAGTAGCAGCCGCAGCCATGCACATGGAGCATCACCGCCTGGCCAGGGACAACAACTGCAGAAGCAGCAGCGACAAATCACGGTGAGAACTTTAGGGTCCAGGGGTTTAGGGCTTAGGGGTCTAGGGTTTAGGGGTTTAGGGTCAAGGGTTTGCGGTGAGAACCTGGGGCTGCGGCAACCGGTGCCAATGTTCGAGCCTCGCAGGTTGCGAAAAGCCAGATTGAGAGGCCTGTGTGACAGAATGAGACCTGGACTTCAAGCAAGTACTTCAAGCAAGATCTCCCCCTCCAGTGGGCCTGCATCAGCGCCGGATTGTCTTCCCAGGTGTCTGTGCCTTCGACAGAAGACAGGAACAAGGAAACTCAACTCTTCATTTCGGGCTCCCTTATGGGCTGTCAAGGGTTTCTTAAAGGGCTTATTAAGGTTCTTCCGAAGCCGGGATTTAGGAATGGCTTGGGATCTGGGGATTGTAGAGCTTACAGAGGGGGTCAAGGGTTCCGGAATTGTATTTGTGCTGTCGCTCAGGTATGCAAAATCCGAAACCCCAAACCCTAAAACCGAAAGGGATGTGGATGTGTCACACGGCACCGCCGGACATGTTCAAACGCAAGGGTTTGCCAACACAGCTTGGGCAGAACATGCGTTGCCGGACGGGAGTTTACCAGGGCATGGAGAGTGTGACTGCTTGGTTTGCAGTGATTTAACTGCGGCTGTTTGGAAGGCTTGGCATTCGGTGCTTCAGGTTGCAGGGGAACTTGAAAAGTCAAGATTACGGAGCATGTAAGGGGACCCCCTAATCGTAAACGGCTGCTTATACTAACTCACTACTAAAGAAGTGAAGACGTATGGTGGAAAACTCACCCGAAACCCTAAGCTGTACGTCATAAAACTAACGAGAAGATTCATGGAATCAGATTAAGCGTTTGAGCCTTGAGCTGTAGGATCTGGGCCTTAGGACTGGGCGGTTTCGGTTTAGGGTTACAGTAAACCCCGGAAAGTTGGAACATAGGTTTTGGAGAATTCATGCTGGGATTCCCTATGCTTTACTTTAAGGGCCGGAGGATAATGATGTTCCAACTTTCTGGCTTCTGCTTTAATGGTTCAGGTTCTCTTAGTGTAGCCTGGGTCTTGACTCCGAATAAACCACGAAAGCCCTAATGACGGGAGTTTCGGAACCTGCATCTAGACCGTGAATAGAAGGATCTTCAGCGGGGCACTACCCCCCAACACAGGTTGGTTTGGGGTTTCGGGTTGCCTTTACTTTATAAACCTCCTTCTGAACCCTGAATGGTAAGCCCAACGAGCACACCAACCCAAAAACCAACCTTCAGACCTTTTACATTTAAGCCTGAAGCCCTAAAAGCCCTGCAAACAACCCCCCACCCTTCCCTACTTGTCGGGTATCATGGGGAACCAAAGGTTTAATACTACCCCAAAAGGTTAGAGGTTACCTACTCTACTACTAGGCTTCATAACACCAAGAACTCCTTTGTTGACCAACACCCTCTTGAAACCCTGTAATCCCCCTGGGAAACCCTATCCAGGGGGAACTCTATACACACACGCACAAGGCGCCTGTGTCTAAAGACGGGCGATAGCTGCTTTTCTGCTCAAAGCCGCTGCCTCTCATTGCAAACTTATTGTAGCTGGCTTTGCAGGGTTTGCAAGTTTCTTTGCAGGCTTTGTTTGCGGACGTGACACATGTATTTTTGACCCTAGTAGAGCCCAACATGAGAATGCACCTGAAACTGTTTGGTCTTAGATTGTTGGGATGCTGTGAACGGCATCCCAGAGTTTCTTATTTCGGTTTCAAGTGTATTCCTTAATCAAGGGATGTTGGACTTTGGGCGTTGTCATTGTTATGGCGTCATAGGCGTCATAACCGGATGCTGGGCTAGAGTAAAGTCCTGAATCAAGCCCAAAGGCTCCATGTACCTTTATAGTAGATACTTAGGCCTTAAAGGGGTCCCTATATAGGTACTTTAAGGCCTAAGTATATACTATATGGGTACATGGAGCCTTAGGGAAGTGGTAAGCTTCGGTTTTCAGAGTTCCCTAAACTCTCAAGTCAAATGAATGGGTATTATAGCAATATGGTCGTTATCTTCGAATAGTATTGCAATACTTTGGCAACAATGCCGGAGTTTGGGTGTTCAGGGTCGGATTTACCCATGTAATGTAGGGACCTGATTAAGCAATCCTGGGCCTAGACCCCCCCCAAAATAGTAGGATTCAGATAAGGAATCCGAATAAAGGCCCCCAAGGTTTCTTGCAAGTTCCTACATTGGCACCGAAGCCCCTTCATTCAAACCTGCTGAAAGGCCTTGGGGGCCTCAATACGCTAGGCTGGGATGGGGTTTAGGGTTTACCTAGACCCCAAAAGTATGTAGAATACTAGCCTTTTATAGGTGTTGGGCCAGTATTTTACCTACTTTGGGGGGTCTAGGAAGGGTTTAAGGGTTTAGGGTTTAGAGCTTAGGGATGTAGGGCTTCGGGTGTTGGTGTCGAGGTGTCTTCTTGTTAGCTCCTTTTCCCGTCTGCATGACTACGTAGCGTCCGGAAGGTTTAGACTTTCACAGCTTAGGGTTTAGCCTGTAGGAGATGTCGTCTGAAACAATATGTACTTATATATTAGAGTTATTAGTAAGTTAGAGTTTATTAAAGCAGTAAACACTGCAGCCGGAAACCTAGAGCCCTGGTACCCAGACTCGAACATAGCAGATGCCCACTCGCATGAAACATAAGGCCTCCATGAAAAGAGACCTTTGGGTGCCCGTAGAACCCCGCTAAACTCCAAAATTCAAAACCCAAAGTCCCAAACCCACAGACAACCTCCCCATACCTTTCAGGATTCCCTTGTGTAAACCCCAAACCCGTAAACCCCAAACCCAACCCCTAAAACCCTAAACCCTAAAGGAAGCCCAAGGGGCTGGGAGGGCCAACGAGGTCCCAGAAAGCGCTTCTGAGGTGCGGCCTTTTACTTTCTTGATTTGTTTGCTTGCCGGGGTATTTCGTAATTTACAGGGGTTTATGGTTTAGGGCCTTTATTCCTCGCTCTGTTTTTGGCAGTGGCAAAATCAAATTTAAGTCTGTGTGGTGAAGGTGTGGCGGTATTGTGTACGTTGCTTGTTTTCGGCGGTGTTCAGTATGGTTTAAAAGGTTTAGGGTTTGGGGATTCAGGGTTTGTGCTGAGAACATGAGCCTTAGGGCATCAGAAAGGCTGAGAGTTTTGTTAGTCAGGGGAACGGTTTTGGGGAATTCGGGTTTAGGGTTTAGGGTTTACGGTCTAGGCGTGGATAGGTCCGGTCTAAACGTACAATCGATCGTGATATCACCCTGCAGTCCTTGTGTGGTTACACACTAGTTCCACTCTTAGGGGGCTTTGCATATGATAGGTAGGAACCGGAAAGAAACTTGTGGCGAGTTGGGCGATGACATCTTGCAGAATCCCTGAATACACCCAGGACACACGGAGCCTTGAAGACAATGACCCGGTAATATCGAAGGCATGCAATTTTGTGGCATTTCTTGCTTACTAGATATCATATTTAGTGTCAGTATGACTCAATGACCCTAAACCCTAAACCCTTACTAAACCCTAAACCCCTAAACCCTAAACCCTAAAAAAGGCTATGGGTTGAGGTTCCTGATTCCCTGAAAATGCAATGTCAGCTGTCGTGCTTTCACGGCTGATGAACGCTCTTCTAAAACTACGCTTCCCATTTTAGGGCACCTGCTTCGAAACAAGTGAGTGTCCTCCCTTTACACCCGATATGCCCGAAAAAATCCGAAAACCAAGCTGCATCCTAAACTTCTTCAACCCCGATCCTGAGGCCCAAACCCTGAACTAGTGACCTTGAACTTGATCCCCTCCTCCAGGTACAGCTTCTTCATGGAATAGGCGACTGAATCGTAGGAGAACTTGAAGGCCACGGGCTCTCTTGGCATCATCTCCCTCATCTTTGCGTCCGACTACGTCACTATCTCTGACCAGGGAGTCTTCATTCATGTCTTCTCCACGGCAGCTATTTTCTCATAAAGTTTCAAAAGAGATTGACTGCTCTGACCCAGCTCCCGCCAAAATCACAAGCGATAGGTACCATTCGTCCACGGCCACATTGAAAGGCAGCATTGTGGCCTTCAGCAGAACTGTATTTGTCGTTTCAGTAAGTTATGGACCCCAGCCTGTAATCATTGATAACTTTAAAATATGCATATACCCCTGACTCTGCTAAACACAGATCTTGCACCTAGAACCCTTTTTCCCTGAAGCTCCCCAAACCCTAAACTCTAACCCCTAAACCCCTGAACCTTAAACCCCTGAACCCCTAAACCCTGAACTCCTAAACCCTACGTCGCTAAACCCTAAACAAACCCTAAACCCTCAACCCCTAAACAAACCCTAAACCCTAAACGAACCCTAAACTTGCTGTTGATGGGAGCCCGCACTCCAGCATCGGCCAGGACTCCTGCGAGACATCAAGACGTCGTCGGGAGGGTTTGGGGGTGTTTGGGGGTTTGGGGTTTAGAGGCTCATTGTTTTAGGCGTTTAGAGGTTCAGGGGTTTAGGTGTTCAGGGGTTTGGAAGTTCAGGGTTTAGGGGTTTAGGGCTTCAGGGGTTTAGGGGGTTACGGGCTTAGGGTTCAGGGCTTCGGTTTCAGAGTTTAGGGCCCAGGGTAGTCGCTTTGGGCTGCAGGGAAAGCTTCAAGTGGGTTTAGGGATTTAGGGTTTAGGGGTTTAGGGATTTAGGGTTTAGGGATTTAGGGTTTAGGGATTAGGGTTGAGGGATGAATCTAACATCGAGCTAAGGTGTTGAAATGCACGCTCGTCAGATGATACAAAAGGTATTGGTTCATTTTGACAGCAGGACGGTGGTCATGGAAGTCGAAATCTGCCAAGGTTCAGGGTTCAATTCTTAGAGTTCAGGAAAATTCGCTGTAGGAGATGGTGATGATCCTCATGCTTGTTTCTACACCCTCGGCCCAGGAACTTAACTACCAGACCAGATCCAACACCCTGACAAAGCTGACCTCAACCACAACAAGGGCAGCACCAGCCGTGACCACAAGATCAGCACGCCATGCGCACACACGGGCCAGACATGGATTCTTGCGAAGAGTCAAAGACCAACACAAGAAGTGATACATGCCATGTATGCAGATAGACGTGTAGACAGATCGGAGAAAGAGAGAGAGAGAGAGAGGCAGAGGCAGAGGCAGAGGAAGAAGAAGAGGAAGAGGAAGAGAGAGAGAGAGAGAGACAGAGAGAGCGAGAGAGAGCGGGAGAGAGTCAGAGAGAGACAGAGAGAGAGAGAGAGAGCCAAAGAGGGAGAGAGAGAGAGAGAGAGCGAAAGCGAGAGGGAGAGTAGGAGCGAGAGCGAGGGAGAGAGAGAGAGAGAGAGCGAGAGCGAGAGCGAGAGCGAGAGCGAGGGCGAGAGCGAGAGCGAGCGAGGGGGCCAGAGAGAGGGAGATATGAATCGACATAAATGTCGAATGGTATATGCCTGTAGTGAAGGAAGATTGGACCCGATTCTAATACATAAGTGAAGACCGGTAATGAGGGGTGGAGTTTTAAAAGGCTTGTCTGTGATGCTGTAAGAGTTCTGTAAAGATTCTATAGGAGAGGAGTTAGAGTTGGAAGATAAACTGTGTCAGGGCCGGTTTTACGGGGAGGCAAGCTCTCTTTGGTGCTGGGACACTGCTTGGGATTTCAAAGTTGACGTGTGAGGGGTTGAGTGTTTTTTCTGCATCCGAGTTTAGCCGCAACCTCTAGATTCTGACATGACTGCGCCGCTCCTTGCCAAACCCCACGACGGAGGTCTCAAATCGGACGATGCCTGCTTTGTCGGGCAGATTTGCCGACGAACATGAAGATGAATATGTCGAACAAAAGACAATGATGATGATGTTGTTGATGATGATGGTGATGATGATGAAGAAAAAGATGATGATGATGATGGGAAACACAATAAGGACTTTGATGAAGGCGAGACCTAGCACCAATCGATCATCCACACCGCTACTACTGCATCAACAAATGTCGATATGACATGGCACAAGTGGCTGATGGAGGACATGATCTCACCAGTCGTTGCCTGTGTATTTATCTAGCAATCTCTGTTGATGCTGTTTGGGACTGTTGCCCCGTTTGTAGTCCGGTTTGCACGAGCCGGCACGGAATGCACCGTTAATCTGCACCCTAGACGTACTACCTATAGTTTCCATTGTAGTTCCTGTTTGGTTAACCAAATTTATAGTATAGGATCCTAACCATAAAATTGGTTGACCTAAGAAAGGAACCACAACGGAGACTGTAGGTATGTCATACTCCGGGTTGCAGGTCGAGTCAAAGGTTTCCTGGAGACAATGCCAATCACATGGAACTTATTCTCGGCTCCGGAGTAGCCCCTTTTATAATAAGGGTACCCTTGTTCCTACTATTCGGTTTCAATAAGGGGAGCCTAAAATGAAAAGGGCAAAGGGGTACTACTCAGGAACCTAGTAGGTACTTTGACGGCGAGGAAAACAAAAATCCAACTGTAACCCTCATGTCACCCAGAGCCTAGCGGTCTTTACTCCCGAAGTACAGAAGCAAGAAGAACACCGAGAACTGAAATTAATTCAACTAATTGCATTATGCATTGACGAATGCTCTCGGCACGCACCATGGTATTGATCAGTGGCACTCAGCACCAGAGTAATTAACCAGGCTTGCACGACAGAAAAAACGCATTCTGTGGTGAGCAGTCTGCTGGAAACTCGAGCGCTTGAGCGCGTGAAAATGCAGAAGGGGAGTCCGCTGAGGGTTGAGGGACAACCCTAAACCCTAAACCGCAACACCGAGCACAAGCAGCGAGAGAGCTATTGGCCCGATGGGTGCTGAAGCGAACAAGAATCATAAGGAACAAGGGCTGATGGGGCTTCTTGCTGGGTTTATAAGCCTGGGGTTAACGTATGTATGTATGTATGCATGCATGTATCATATATATATATGTATGTATATATATATATATATGTATGTATGTATATATATATATATGTGTGTGTACATAAATATATATATATATATATATGTATATATACATACGTACATATATATATATATATATAAATTCGTTCAAAGTTTATGTGCAAGACCTCAGTCTTGTGACCAGAGATCGGATTCTTTGGACTTGCAAGCTTTCATAGGGTTTCGGCATGTAGGGTCGTTCAAGAGTCGAGTGTTTAGGGATTTTCGGGGCTTGAAGCAGGCTTCTGGATACCTACGGCCGGACAAAGATAGCCGTCACAGAATACTTGTATGTATCCACCCGCAGATCCTAAAAACCATCTCCAATCACTACAGCCCTGAGGCTCCGAAGGTTTTTGAGCCCACACAACCCTAGAGCCCTAGAGGCACATTACCATCCTATAAGTCTTACCCAAGCAACAATGTGATAAACATCATCAAACATAACAACCCGTTGCTGCATTGCCCCAAGAATGGCTGCACTTGCGACAAAACCCTTAACATTCGCCGCCTGGCGCCGCAACCGTTGGCGGAAGTTCGACCTACAAGATAAAGGAGGATGCAGGCATCAAGAGAGTTGATCGAGGGGTAACGGGCTTCGTCTTTGCGAAGTGTTACCTGCACCGGTTTCGATGGATGTATATGCCTTCCTTCAAGATGTATATATACTTCAAGACGTATTATATTACTGTACAAACTATTTTTAAGCTCGAACTTCCCCCCTGAAAAAACTGATGGGAACTCTGTTGGATGACTGTGTGGGATACATGGCAGCCTACTTGGTGGTCAGTCTGCAACCAGAAGAGGGCACCGAGAGGGCGATGAGAGCAACGCTCGAACACTGAAAAAATCTACACCGTCTTGAATCCATGCCCTGTGCAGCTCCATTAGTGGAGCCCTCATGCAAGGAGCCCGTAATCCCTTAAGGCAAAGGTCTAACTTTTCGAGCTGGGGTTGTATAATAACGCCGTATAAATATCCTTATCCCTGAACGTCGATATCGTTATTTATTCTTCTTATCGTCTTTCCATATAAATGGCAGTATCTTTTTGTTATCGCTTTATTTTCTTGTAATCGTTTTACCATAGAAAACCTTACAAAACCAAACAAGGACATGCCAAGACTAAACCTAAAGGCGCGGGGTCATGATACAATCCCAGCTCTACATGGGAGTTGCCGAAAATAGGGGACCCTAAAATAGTACCCTAAATAGTAGGATCCTTATTATAAGGACACCAAAATAAGGTACCCCTATTTTCGGAAACTCCCACATCATCTACCTCCGTAAAGCCGTGGAAGTGGCCTCAGCAGCACTCTCCTGGTAGCAGTCACATCTGCCTGGTGCGAATACTAAGCACCCTTAGACTTACCTTTGGTTAGTAGGGAATAGAGGAATGGTAGTAATAGTAGTTA
This sequence comes from Symbiodinium sp. clade A Y106, assembly GCA_003297005.1. Taxonomy (NCBI): domain Eukaryota; class Dinophyceae; order Suessiales; family Symbiodiniaceae; genus Symbiodinium; species Symbiodinium sp. clade A. The sequence goes on from BGNK01000713.1 coordinate 143,760, forward strand.
TAATTGTACCCCATTCCTCCATTCCGTACTAACCAAAGGTAAGTAGAACCATAATAGAATACTATTTCAAGTAACCCCTTGGAGCTTTACTGTAAGAAAATGGCCATTGGACCCGCGGCTACAGGCCTCCGAAAACCCAAATCTACATCCTACAAGCTCGTGTAGGCTATGCGTCCAGGGCACAAACCCTCGAACGCCAAACCCTGGAACTGTAAAGCCCTCAAGCCCTGTGCCCTGTGAGCCCCAAACTAAGGGCTTGGAGTACATCAAGTTTAGCCTCCGCTCACTGACAGCCTAAATCCCAACGACCCTGCATGCTAAAGCGGCGCTTTCCTCCGAATATCATCGTCAGCTTTTCTTGGCCATCTGTGTGGGGGTCTGAGGGCGAACCTCAAACAACAAGCAAAAAAACAGTTAGCCGTCTTTGGGAACCGTTCGGGACAAGCCGTCCAAACCCAGCGCACCAGTGCAATTTTCTAGTGGACGCAGGTTCTTCAGCAGCTTCGGAAAGCAACTGAGTAATTGAGTTCCAACAAAGAAGCGACACCAGGTCTCACACCGTAACCCTACCTTAAAAGCCTTAAAGCCTTCCGCAGACTCTTAGCTTGTGTCCCTAATCCGGCCATCGCCCTAAACCCTAAACCCCACGGTGATTCATAGAAGCACGGCTGGGAGGGGGCACTTCGGAGGTTTGCTGCTGAGGGGTCGTAGTGGCAAAATGTTCCAACCTTCCAAAGTCTAGATTTGCACTCCCACGTTCAGGGTTTAGGGCTTTAGGGTTTTAGGGTTTAGGGTTTTAGGGTTTGGGGTTTTACGGTTTTAGGGTTTATGGTTTAGGGCTGTTCCCCTCCAGTCAGAAGGATTGCCCTGATAACACTCTTTCGATGCCTAAGAGGCTTCTTCTGGGTTCTTGTTAAGGGGTTTTAAACTAAGTTACCGTAACAAAGAAACCATATTACTCCGTATAATAATAGATCCCTATTTTGGTATCTCCTTAACAAGAACCCAGTCTTGAATATTTCGCCTCGAAGGCAGCTTACGCAGCAGTTGGGCCCCCCCCCCCCAGCCCGGTTTCCTTCGGGATCTGCCTTTGGTAGACACATAAACCCACACAGGCTTAAGGTTACCTGCGGTCTGCCACGAAGGACAGAGATGCCATCTGCAACTATAGCGTGCAAGGACACAGGCCATGGAGGCAGCAAGGAAAAGCCACCAGATTTGAGATCGAGTAAGCACCCGCAGGGGGCTAAGGGGTTTGAAGCTGTTGAGTTTCGGGGACCCACACCCCACAAAACCCCAAACTCCTACCCGCCTTGAAACCTAAACTCACAAAAAGTCCCTCTGCGCCTGGCTCCTGTTTTGAAATGTTCGGTGCATCGTCAACGGGGCACCAGGTGGCGAAGCCTCGGAATGGTTTCAAGATTTAGGGCTTGGGGTCTAGATTCAGAAGCAATGAGGGTTCAAACAGGGTTGGCGATTTTCGGGTTGAGGATGTATGGACAGAATTGCACCAGGATTCTGGGGTGTGTTATAATATCGTTGTGTTGGAGAGCGCAAGGAAGACCATTATTGTCTATTGCCTGATTGCAGAGGCTTGGGGCAATTGGCAGTAGCCCTAAGCAAAATCATAAACCCAACCGAAATCCGAGGAAGACTGCAGTTTCAGCATGGATGCAAGGACGTTCTGCTCCATTGTGGGACTTGCAAGCTCGAGAGGGGACACGGACATCGCAGTGAACGGAGGGAAAGCCTCCTCAACAGGGCTGTTTAACACCACGGCTCGCAGTGCTGGAAGCATCCTTTATCATCAGACTGCTTGGAAAAGGACCGTAAGCCCTAAACCCTCAGTGCTTCGATAAGGACAGACCAAGCGGGACACTGATACACAACAAACCCCGCCTCGAACCTTGCATGAGGGATGCTTTTAGACATAAGGATACTATAAGAGATTCTATAAGGATACCATAAGGATACTAAAAGAGATTCTATAAGGATACCATAAGGATACTATAAGAGATTCGATAAGGATACCATAAGGATTCTAGAAGCATACTATAAGGATACGTCAATGAGTCAAGGCCCCAGGCCTGCAGGATGCGATGACGATGAAGAAGACGATGGTGACGACGATGAGGGTGAGGAGGAGGAAGAGGAGGAGGAGGGTGTCGCTGGTGATGATGATGATGATGCCTTATATGATGGTAACGACGATGATGATACTCCTGGTGTTGCTGCTGATGATGATGATGATGAGGATGATGATGGTGGTAATGATATCGGGGATGATGTTCGAAACGACAACGGCTACGAAAGATCAGACTGATGATATGTTGTCGAAGGAGGTGATGATCATGCTGGTGCGACACGGTCAGGGGGATGGCGATGGTGGGTGGTGTATGATGGTGACGGAATGGCGATGCGGCGATGGTGATGGCAGTTTTGATAAAAATGAGGTCGACGACCGCGACCACCGGCCTCAATGTGAACATAGGACTGACGATGGTGATGACAAAGATGCTGCTTAGGACGAAAATTGAACTGATCGTAAAGACGGCTATGGTGGTGGTAGCGATGACGTGATCATGAAGATGCTTTGCACACGGGTGTGCGTGTGCGTGTGTGTGTGTGTGCTATACATATCAACATGTGATTGTGTCTGTGTATATATATATGTATGCGTGTAAGATGTATGTGTATATATGTGTACACATGTGCATACTTACTATAGAATGAATAATTTTCAAAAGCCTGTATGAATTAAATTCCGATCTTTAACGAACTAACCCCAGAAACCAACCACATCACACACTCAATATTGCTCCCATGCCTGGGACGAGGTTGCGGGCTAGGCAGACAACCTCAACATCAAATCACCCATCAAGCCGCACACTGGGAACCCAGGCAAGCTCCCGTTATGCCGCAGGTATTGCTGCAGGCGCTCTGCATGACCCCCTGCAACATTGGGAGTGCCGAGATAACCCCCAAATGCACTTTGAGAACGCACATTACACTACACCTGCCTTACACGTATCAGGGCATCTCTACATGAGGTTTGGCATAGTAAGCCGTTACGCGGCACCACTTCACAGCAGGGTCACGCCTCATGGCCGGTCTTCGGGCTAAGCCCGCTCAGTGGACTTGGCAAGCAGGTGACAAGTAGAGTTGCAAGCAACGACGCCTGTGAGTCCAAGGACCTATAGTTAGGGCCCTAGAACCTGTAAGGACCCAACAATAAGGTCCCTGGACGCATACGAAGCTTACCAGGACACTCCTTGTGCCCTCAAATAGGGGTATGTGGTCCCTAATTGCAGGTATTCAGGGTCTAATAGAGAGTAGAAGGAGGGTCTAGGTAGCATGTAAGACACTGGAGAGTGTCTACCTAACCTCTACAACCCAAACAATGAACGCAAGGGCTGAGCGGCTTGAGGCTGGGCTTTCTCGGCCGTAAGAGTGTAGCACTGTCTGTATCTACAACCAGCAAATACAAGTAGAGCCCGATGCACTTAATCAGTTAAGGAAGCAGTATACCTCTCCAGAACTGTTTGGGGATTCTTAGTATGATGTAGACGATGAATCTACTATCCGTAGTGAAAGGCTGTAGGTTGCCTTTTTGAAAGAGGTACTTATAACATCAAGGGCTTTGACGCAGAGCTCTCTAGCCTGAACACAGAATGTCTCAGGTAAGCTTGAGTTCTCAGCAACCCTAGCAACAGGGCCTGAAACATTCCTTACAGTTCCTTAATCTAAGTATAGCAGAGACGAACTCAAGAACCAAGTCTAATAATTCAAGCTTTTTCAGAGGTACCTGAGGACGTCAACAATAAGAACAAAAATGATGGCCATGATCCAAGCTTCTCGGCAATGGTATCTTCTGGAGCTGTCAGCCGGAAAACCCTAGGGTTTAGGGTTTAGGGTTCATCCAACAGCCTGGCCGAAAAAGCCCACGCCCAAACCTTTAAAGCCCCAAGCCCCGGACCCAAAATCCCCCTTATAATAAAGCCCAATAAGGTAGGGATATCCCTATAAAATGCTTATGCTTATGTGCTTTTGGGGTCCCTAATTAAAGCCCCAAGCCCCGGACCCAAAATCCCCCCAACCCAGCCTGGTTTTCGGCGCTTGAACACCAGCCCACGGCCGTGAAAGTCCCACAAGCTGAGCACAACAGTGGGCTTTGAACTTTAGCTTCTTTGAGGGCCTAGGGCATAGGGCTTAAAAATTACGGTTTAGGATTTAGGGCCATGTAGGGTTCAGGTATGTCATGGTAGAGGTATAGAGGTATGGAAGGAGCCGAAAGAAGCACCACTAGCCGCACTTGATGGCACGCGCACCACCTCCCAGCAGATTCCCCAACATGGTCTCTACAGGAGTCGTCACCGACGGCCTCTGAGATGTGCACCAAGACTTGCCGTGGCAAGCGCAGATTCCTTTGTGCGACGTCGGCGCCACTTCCTGAAGGAGAACCACATCTTGGCCATTTGCCACCACGGACGTTTGTAACATTTGTTGGCACACCGACGTGAGTCATGCATTGCATCACGGACATGCGTCGCTGTTGTGGAGAAAGGCTGCGGATGCTGCCCTGGGAGCGCCGGGCCGAAAGTCCATGTGGGAGTTTCCAAAAATAGGGAAACCTAATATAGTACCCTAAATAGTAGGATCCTTATTATAAGGACCCCAAAATAGGGTACCCCTAATTTTCGGAAACTCCCATGTGTGTGCGCATACCCCCGCAATAGTGCAAACGCACTAACCCAGAGCAGAAGCAAGCTGGGTCGGTATCGGGATTATAATTTACGGCTCAGGGTTTGGGATTTCGGGCTGTGGAAGGTTGAGGGCCGAGGGTACCGGTTTTACCAGAGGCACGAAACGAACAGAATCTTAGGTTGTGCGATGCCAACCCCATATACAGGTCCCCATCGTGAAAATGAAATATTTCGCCCGAGGCCTTGGGAGTTGGGTGGTTGATAAAGTTGATGGTACTGGACCTCTTCTACTCTCCAAAACTCATCAACCCCCTCCTTCATGCTAATTACACATGCTCTCATAAAGTAAAACTTATAAATGTTAGGCAACCTCGGCAGCATAAGCTCCTTGGTACTATAACTGATACTACTGCAGACCCTACGCAATAGCTGCAATCCAACTATGCGAACTATCATGATACTATAACCTTATATAACCACGTCGGAGCTGCAGTAGTTATAACACAGAACGACCCTAACAAACTAGGCTTTATATACACTATATGACTTTGATATACCCAAGCGGGGGTTTCAACACATGAAGGAGCCTGTCCCTAGCCACCCGCACTATCTATTGCATTCAGCAACATAACAAGCATTCCGACCCCTATACTATGGAAACAGAAACGGTGATCATCTTTACAACCACCTCCCTGCGTACTTGGGTGCTGAGATTCTAAAAACACAAGAAACCGTCAAGGAATGAACCTACCTTAAATTACAGAGGGTTCCGTATACGGAGATTTATGGCACATTTAAGGACCACAATAGGAAGCTAATAGCCCAAAGCCCCTTATGACACCCTCAAGAAACCCTGAAATCAGGGAATACAGAAACCATTATAGACCCGCATAAACACCCGATTAAACCTATAAAAGCCGTACCTATAAAAGCCGTATCAAAGTCCTGCAAAACCTACTAAAAACCAAGGTAAAAACCATGGGAGCCTCAAAGCCGCATAAAAGCGCTGTGAAACCCTGTGCCTATACCTAAACCCCAACAGGCTATATGATTCTGCATACCTAAACCCCTAAACCCTAAACCCCCTGCACCCCTTCTGTAGACAGGCTTTCACAGCTCGGCAAGATGTTGTCGCCTACGCGCTATTCCACGGCAAACCCTAAATCCGTAGGCCCTAAAATCCCTAAAAATTAACTAAAACTCCTAAACCGCTAAAACCTAAATCCCTAAATCCCTATAAGCCCTACACCCTCAAAATCACCCTAAAACCCCTAATCCCTAAATCCCTAAACCCTAAATCCTTAAAATCCTAAACTTCCCTGGGAGTCACCCGGTTCCTAAGCGCCGCGCCGACGCTGGTGTCGGGCCTTGCTCGGAGAGGCTCGGCCCCGATGTCGCAAATGAAGTTCTGGCAGAGAGGAGAGAAAGAGAGATTAGGGTTTAGGGTTTAGGGAGGGAGGGAGTGAGAGAGATGTCGCAATTTGATGATCTCTTCAGTGTTGCTATAACCATCTATATCCCCAGTTTTCAAGCCCTTCAAAGACAGGCAAACTCATGAATCAGGGGTCTACACTACCTTAAACCCTAAACCCCTAAACCCTAAACCCCTAAACCCGGAGAGGTTTTAGGCCATCAAGTCGCCTCCTCCTCCGCGGGGCTCACGCTGACAGCCACCTCGCCGGGATGCAAGGCCCATGTTTCCCACAGTAAGGGAACCAAGCTACTAAGGGCTCGTGCGCGCAACTAGTTGCTACATGCTTGCATTTAGGGGAACAGCAGCTACAAGCTACTTCGTACATCGACTCAAGGGTGCATATGCCGTCGGTCCTCTCCTCCTGATGCCGGGGTATATTCCCTACCTGCTGGGTATTGGGGATTCCGTCGATTCCAAAATCGCTCATCTCGAGCTGCACAGGGGTCTGGGATTTAGGTTCGAGGGTTTAGGGTTAGAGTTTCGGATTTGGGGCGTAAGTTTAGGGCTGCGCTGGGCTTCGGATTAAAGTTCAGGGTTAATTAGGGGTTTGGAAAAATGATCTGCTGGCCAAAAACCTGCAACTGAGTTAAAGCCCTCCCACGCCCCACCCGAAAATCAAGAAGCCTGTCAAGCTTCCCCGCACTGAACTTGAGCACGCCGTGCACTCCCGACACCCTTAGACAGTTTTAGAGATGTTGATCCCTGGCAACAAACAGAGACGGCGGAAGCCCCAATCCGAAACTCCTAAATCCTTAATCCTACAATCCCAAACTCTAATCCTACAGTACCCTTGCAGAAACCCTTCTAGAACCTAAACCCATCTTGCTAGCATCCAAGGCGACCACGGCATTCTCGAAGCGGTCGAGGATTTTCCGACCGAGGATTTGGTTGTGACCTCTTAACTTGCAGTTGATAGGTTTCTATAACAGTTCTGATAGACGGGTACCTTAGGTTAAGGTTTGTAGAAGGGATCACAAGGCTGTATGGTCTCAGGAGTTTTAGGGAATTTGATCTTAGAAGTTTATATTTTAGGGATTAAAGCTTAATAGAGCTTTAGTACTTATGGCTTTCAGTTTTTAGAGCTTCAGGATTTGAGTTTTCGTTTTTGTTGCCTTATGGGTTCGGGGTTTCAGGTTTAGCACTTCAGAATTCTGGGTAAAGCTTGTTTAGGGTTTAGGGTTTAGCACTTCAGAATTCTGCTTAGGGTTTAGGGTTTAGCATCAGAATTCTGGGTAAAGCTTGGCTTGTGGGGTCGGGGTTGATGCACCCATACCAGACCCGGGGGCTCCTTTGCTGAGGGTTCCAAAAAAGGTTTAGGGTCGAGGGGCCCTTGGATCTTGGGGTTGAGGGTTGAGGGTTTAGGGTTTAGGGTTTAGGGTGTAGGGTGTAGGGTTTAGGGTTTAGGGTCCAGGGGTTGAGGGTCTAGGGGTTTTGGGTCTAGGCATGCTCTTGAACTGCTGCTGGCAAATCACTCATGGCCTTGCGATGCTCCGCCTGCATGTCACTCATTTGCTTGCCAAGCATCTCTACCCTTCGCGTCTTAGCTTCCTGGCGTCACCTTGTCAGCAGCTCTGAGTGCACAGGACCGCACATACAGAGCGACAGCATTCAGTGCCACGCTGTTAGCTGGCACTGTCAGTCGCATAACCTCGCCGTTGTATGTGCTCCAGTAGGGGTGGCGGTCGTGGGTGGCTCTCTTCACTGCACCACACTCACGCACGTTGAGTGCGCTGTCAACGCCCACAAAGAAGCGGTTCTCGCCTGCCAACACCGGCCCGTTGTCCCCACTTGTGATCCCAATGCCCAGCGTCGAAACCGTTTTCTCTGGCACTGATAAACCCTAAGGGTCTATGTACCCATGTAGTTTGTACTTTGCCATGTAGAAACTGTTTGCTGATCAAAGTACAACTACACGATACGAAATCCTGGCCAACGATGGGGCAGCAAAGTCTCAAACAAGCTCGCAGCTAGGCATTACTTGGTCTTAGGGCCTTAGGATTTAGGCTTGGGGCCTTGGGTTTTGAGCGTTGAGTATCCAGAACGCCAGAACCCTAACAGCTGAAGACAGATGCCCCCTTCTGGGGGCCCTGCTTTCCGGAAAGATCACCGGTGGAGAGCCATCGACCTGAATCGACGATTCTAACGCCCTAAGCATAGACCCCTGAACCTCTCAACTAAACCGCAATGACTGAACCTTTCTGTGTTAAACTCCTCCGCTGCAAATTCCACCATCTTGCCAGCCATCCTCGACGTCGTAGCTAAAGCTGTCGACATGTAGTGCATTTCGCTCCGACAGCACCCACGTCTGATGACCATGTACGCCGTCTGCTTGAAATTCGGGGCTTGAATCACCCGGACCATGTAAGCACGGCCTCCAATTACTGCCGGAGGGAGGTTATGGTTTCTCTTATAAGGCTTACCTTAACCCCGAATAACCTACCTTTTTAAGGACTTATATAAGGAAATCATAATAAGGAACCCCAAAAAGGTAGGTTATTCAGGGTTAAGGTAGGGTTTAGGGCCAAAGTGTAGGCCTTAGGAGCGAGGTGCTGAGAGGAAAGATTGCAAGCAATGGCCTCAATGAAGTCCACCTTTGATTTCAGCAGGTCGAACCGAGGTTGAGGGGCATCATTGCCGGATTGCTCATCTTAAACCCTAAACCCTGAACTAAACCCTAAACCCTAAGCCCTAAACCGTAAAGCTTAAGCCCTAAACCCTACAGACTTCGAGATTGCGGTATGATCTCGTAGAAAGTTTACATCGGACGCTGGGAAACTTCAAAAAGGATGGGCACTTCAGCGAGTGATATAGGGGCTTTGATAACCCTAAACCCTAAATCCAAAACCCAAGCAGAATAATAATTTGGGATAAGAGTAACTACCCTAGGACCCCCGGAGGAATGATACTAAAGACTCAATTATTGAGACTTCTGTGTTTTGTTTAAGTAAATCTTCGGGTCCAGCGCGTAACGAGCCCGCGCCCGAAACCATGCTCCATTCTTGCTCCGAGGATGAACATAGCTGAGGGACTTGAATGATCAGGATTCGGGGTCGAGGGTTGTGGTTTACGGGCTGAAGGCAAGGGTTTACCCTGTCGCACTGCAGATATTTTGGGAGGAAGCTTTAAGAATGACTGGGAAGCATTGTACCCAGTTCGGCTCAAACAAGAACGGTGGGGTTGAATTAAACCATGCCTGAACACCGAACCCTGATTCCCTAAACCCATGAACCTTGCACCCTACACCCTAAACGAAACTCTCGAATCCTGTCGACCCTAAACCCCTAAACCCCTCGACCGATGAACCCTACACCCTACCAGGACCCCCCCAAGAACTTTAATAGAGCCCTTATGGCCCTTAATAGTGGGTAGTTAGGGTATGATAGAGGGCAGTTGGGGGGTGCTGGTACACCCTTAAGTCCTCAGATCTCAACCCTGGCCAGTGGGCTTCGAGTTCAGCCATCTTGACACAAATCATCAGATTCTAGAGGCTCTGAATAGTCCGGAATGCTTTGAAGGTCAAGCCCATGTATAGCTGTACCACACAGAACCCACGAAACCCTACTCCAATTCTTCAGGCTCCCATGCTAAAGCTCTGCAGGATGCCCTAAAATCAAAAAAAACCCAAACCCTGCAAACCCTAACGGCCCTAAATCGTATCCCAACGGAGCAAAAGGCCGCTAATGCCAAGGACTCCTTTCAGGGTGTAGGGGTACGAAAACCCGAGAGCTCCATGTACCTAAATCGCATAATAATGGGGCCTTAGCCTTTGAGTAATAGGTTAGGGTTTAGGGGTTAGGGTTTAGGGTTTAAGGGTTTGGGGTTGGGGTTTAGGGTTTAGGGTTTAAGGGTTTAAGGGTTGGGGTTAGGCGTGAAGAATTAGAATAGGGTTTTGGTGTCCATTATACAATACTTATAATAAGGAACCCCAAAGTAGTATAGGTAACTATCAAGGCCCCTGTAGTATACCTGAACCTGAAAGGGGTTGTATACATGGGTCGTTCTAGTTTAAAGCCTCAGTATGTACTATATGGGTGGTTGTCAAAATTATGGTCCCTTTTTGGGTCCCTTTTATAATACGGCACCTATTATGTAGGGTACCCCAAAAGGGGCCATAATTTTGACAACCACCCATATAGGTGCATGGAGCCTTCGGGTTTAGGATCTGGGAAACCTGAGGTTCCGGATGGGTGTCCCGTGGTTCTCTAGACGTGTCTCAGAACCCTGGTTTAGGGTTTAGGGGTTAGGGGTTTAGAGGTTAGGGGTTTAGGGTTTAGGGTGTAGGGGTTTAGGGTTTAGGCTTTTAGCACCCTGAAAGAAAACAACTTTGCTGGCTTCTGTTTCAAGAGACCCTCCAGGAGTCTTTTTGGGAAGCCTATAGAAGCCTGTTGAGAAATCTATAGACGCCTCATATAAAAAGGTTCCAGAACCCTTTATAGAGCCCTTATAGAATCCCTCTAGATGTCTCATGTAAGACCGTAATTAGATGCCTCATGTAAGACCGTTCTAGAAGCCCTTATACAAGCCTTATGAGAGCAGTATCCTTCAAGAACCCTTCTACAGTAGTAGCCAGAAAGTTGGAACATCATTATCCTCATGCCCTTAAGGTAAACTATAAGGGATCCTAGCACTAATCCTCCTAAAACCATGTTCCAACTTTCTGGCTTCTACTATAGAGCCCCTTAAAGCGTGACCCCCGGCCCGGGCGTCGGGCCGTCAAGGTCGTTGCCACACCAATCTCAGCAAAGCGCAGGGTCAGCACTTCGGGCTTCCCAGAGACTCCAATACCCCTTAATTAAGGAAATATGCCTTAAATTAGAACAGGACCCCTATTTTATTATATTCTTTAATTAAGGAAATATTCCTTAAATTAGAACAGGACCCCTATTTTATTATATTCTTTAATTAAGGAAATATTCCTTAAATTAGAACAGGACCCCTATTTTATTATATTCTTTAATTAAGGAAATATTCCTTAAATTAGAACAGGACCCCTATTTTATTATATTCTTTAATTAAGGGATATTGGAGTCTCTGGGTTCCGGAGGTGGGGTTGAGGGGTCTACGGGTTGATGGTTTGAGGGTTTTGGGTTTCGGGGCCTAGGGGGCGTTAGGGTTTAGGGGTTAGGGTTCAGGGTTTAGGGTTCAGGGTTTAGGGTTTAGGGTTCAGGTTGAGGGTTTAGGGTTGAGGGTTCTTCATCCGGACTTGTGTGGTCGGTCGGTCCACGGGGAACGAGGCTAGCGATGCGGGCCTCTATGCCTCCTGTACGGTATCAGTCCGAGACAACGCCTCAACGAGGTTTCTTGGCGAGGGGCTCTAGGGTTCAGGGCTTCAGGATTTAGGTGTGTTTTGGTTTTGGGCTTACGTGTTAGGGTTAATATTGTATAGCTTGGGGCTGAGGGTTTATATTCCTACAGCCTTAGGCGATGGGCCACCGTGCCTTATGCAAGGTTTAACCATTCATACAGGGCAAAAAAATGGCACCTGCCGGGCTTCCTGAAACATTAAGCAGCACTCCCCTGAGAACCATGCATAGTAAGCCTTGCTGTATATCCATGATGCTCGGAATGAGCTGCAGCAAGAAGGTTGCGGAAGAGCCAAAAGCCGCAGAAACAACACCGTAAAAGAGAGCTTCGGAAAAGCCAAAAGTCAGAGCAACAAGACCGTAAAAGAGAGCTCCGGACAAGCCAAAGTCAGAGCAGCAACACCCTAAGCCCGGAAACCCTGCCCTGCAAGACCCAAACCCTGAACCCCTACCTAAAACCAATCCTCCTGCGGCAGATCACGCTTGCCATGCCCTGCACAAAGGAGGCCATGGCTCACTATACCACCCCTTAGAACCATAAATAAAAGTAATAGGCCTAAATCTTCTCGTGGGCTTTATATAAACAAAAGTACACACTAGTTCCTAAGGAGACTGAAGCTCATAGGGGCCCTGAATAGGATGCTGAGACCTATTATCCTATAGCTACTATGAAGGGGGCTGTATTGCTAATTATATAGACTCCCCTGAACCCTAAACCCTAAACCCAGACCCTAAACCCTAAACCCTAGACCCTAAACCCCTCTATGCTGTTTGCTGCAAGCTTGGTTTCAGGGCTTGGGTTGGCCCTTCCAGCATGCACTGTAGCTGTGGAGCCCTGATACACCAAAAGCCAGTGTTTAGGGTTTAGGGTTTAGAGGTTTAGGGTTTAGGATTTAGGGGTTTAGGGTTTAGAGGTTTAGCCGAAAACACCCTCCCCAAACGACCTGCCACACCAAATCCCTCCGTTTGGCCCTTCAGCCAAACCTTCTAAACCACCTCTCCATCCCTAAAGCCCTAAAGCCTAAACCGCAAACCCGAAACGCCCCAAAACCCTGAACTCCTAAACCCCAAACTCTAAACATCATTCCATGAATCCAGAAAGCCCCTGTCACCCGAAGCCCTAACCCATGAAACTCTCCGGCCGTCATCTAACAACCCTTCCAACCCCTGCGCTTCAAAATAATAGCCCAAAAGCCTTAAATAGTATTGTCTTTGGGCCCAAAAACCTTTATATATGAGTCCTTAGAGCCCTATACCCTACAAATCCATACCTCACCCGCTCCTGCAATGCTCCTGTCCACACTGAGGCGCAAGCCAAGCTGATCAGCGTGGAGAGCACGAAGCAGACGATGACCTGCTAGGCTTAGCGGCTTAAGGTTTAGATAGATGCGCGTGCTTCTCTTTTAAGGATACATAGCAGGTATCCCCAACAAGCTAATTTGGCGTTAGGGTGTTAGGGTTTGTTTTCTCTCCTTGAACCAGCCCCGATCGCACACCTATAACCCGGAGCCCCCTTGAAGCCTAAACCCTGTTAGTTTCCCTACGGGGCGTAGGGAAACACGCACTAGCGACCTAGGCTCGACCGCTGCTCCCCAAATCCCTCCAGCTTCGGTCATGACCCCGCAGCTCCTTGATGTATATAAAAGCTTCTAAGGTTGAGGGCTGAAGGGCTTGAGGTTTCTGGGGCTTGAGGCTTAAGGTTTTAGGGTTTAAGGTATTTGCTTTCGGGTAAGGATCTCTACTTGAGTCGTCTACTCGGCCCTTTCGGTCGCAGATGCTGCAAAGACTGGGTCAAGACCCTCATCGAGCTCCATTTGATCCTGCAAAAACTTTATGGAGCCCTTCCTACCTGAACCCTGAACTCTAACACCCCTTAAGCCCTAACCTCCTAAACCCCAAAACCCTAAACACTAACCCCTTAACACCTGAAACCTAAACCCTCAGCCCGAAACCCTTCACCCCCGTAAACCCTAAACCCCTATACCGTTACCCCTAAAACCCCTAAACCTCACACCCTGTGCCTCTACACGGCCAAACCCCTGAACCCTCAACCCAAGGACTGCAACCGAGGCGCATAAAGCTTGTACCGCTCGAGGAAGTCCGACCTCACAGTCTCTTTCTGCCAGGGCTAGCTGAAGACTATGGGCGTCTGGCAAAAAAGTTGGGGTTTAGGGGTTTAGGGCTTTAGGGTTTAGGGTTTAGGGGTTTAGGGTGTAGGGTTTAGGGGTTTAGGGTTTAGGGCTTCAGGGCTTCCGGGTTTAAGGATACTCGGGTTTAGAGTTTAGGGCTTCGGATTTTCGGTTGAAGGGCTTGAAAGCTTCGGGCTTTGGGTTTTTTTTCGGATCCGGGGCTCCAAGGTTTAGGCTTTTCGAGTTTAAGACAGGGGCCTTTATAATTAGAATAGGGTTTTGGGGCCCAATATACTATAACTATAGTAAGGAGCCCCCCAAAATAGTCTAGGCCATTATTTAGGCCCCTACATTATTAGAGTTTTAGGACTGTGGGTTTTAAGGTCCAGGGTCAAAGACTGAAGCCCAACAAACAACGCTCCTTCGGGCAATTGAATGCAATCTCACACAGGGGTGGTTATCACAATTATGGTCCCCTTTTGGGTCCCCATTATAATACGGCACCTATTATTTGGGGTACCCAAAAAAGGACCTTAATTTTGACAACTACCCACATGGGTCTTGCTGGTTTTTTACAGGGTTTTGGGTGTCCTACATGCCATAGACGCCTGGGGCAAAACAGGTTACTGTGAATTAGTCATCATCCAGACATCTATATCAATAAGGAGCGCTGAGCGAAGTCAGAGCGAAGCCTGTCTGCCACATCGTTTGTCTGAGAATCACTGGGCCCCTCACCAGAACCCCGCGAAGAAGCGGACGAGAAAGCTCCTGGTGACAAAGGCCCTATGGTTTCAGCTCCGCTAAAGGGCAATGTAAGTACGGAAGATATCTGGTGTACACCGAAAAGAAGTTAACCCTTCTTTGTTCTTCAGTCTCAAAGGTCGAGGCTAGGCTCAAGGTGAGGGGTTTCTGGCCGTCTAGCTTTCGATTTGGGGTCGATGGCATGCCGAGCAGTTTCTGAGCTCTTCAAAGAGTCGGGCTGTTGCACTTTCTTCCGTCTTTTCTCCACCACTACCACTACCACTACCACTAGCAGCCAGCAGTAGCAGTAGCAGTAGCAGTAGCAGTAGCACTAGCACTAGCACTACGACGACGCCGACGACGACGACTACTACTACTACTACTACTCCTGCTGCTGCTTCTGCTGCTGCTGCTACTCCTACTCCTACTCCTACTCCTACTCCTACTACTACTACTACTACCTACCTACTACTACTACTACTTCTACTACTACTACTACTACTACTACTACTACTAGCAAACACTTTATGCCCGGAGACCTCTTCTTCAGTGGGTCGAAGGGGTCGCCGTTCTCGCTGACCTAGGTGATCGCTCAGGAGAAGGTACCACGATGTGGGGCTTTATCCTTCGGGTTTGGGGATTCGGGTCGTGTCGGCTGTGACATAGGGTTTTGTTGAGGGCTTGAGAGTTTAGGGCTTGAGGTCTACTTCTTAGGGGTTTGGGGTTCGTGGGTCTGAATAATGGGAATGATATTGGAGTAACGGTATAGACTACTAGGGTTTGGGGGCAATTATTTCAGGCGCACTAGGATAGCATTGCTGGTTCGTCCGGGCCCCTTTCATACTCTACAAAGACCTACAGGAAACACAAAAAAGCGCAAACAAACTGTGACCATGACCTCTAAGATCCGAGCCCCTGCACCCTTAACAACCCTAAACCCTCAACTTTCTTCGAACGACCTTTCTGAATTCCTCGCATTTATGCATTCCTTCGGCCTCAGACCTCTTTCTGTTCCTGGGTTAAAGTGAAGGGTTAGGGGCTTAGGATTCAAAGCTTAGGGGCGACAGGGTTTAGCAGTTTAGCAAGGTTGTAATTCGGAGCTCTCAGATGCATCTTTGAAGGCGCAAAGCCCAAAACTCGCACATTCGCCGCAATCGACAGTCCTGGAGCCCCCACAAGCAAATTGCGGTAAACCACTGAACCCGAATACCCTACCGCGAACATCCCTCGCGCATTTCAGCACCCTGAATTGAATTAATTGAATGAGCCTTCAGATTAGCGAATGTAATGCAAGCGTCCTGAGCCCGAAAGCTTGCAGCCGTGAACCCCACAACCCTCGACTCAGAGGTGGGCTGCATCAAGCGGGACAACCGACTGAGCCTGAGCATCCGTGGGTACCTTCAGGGCTGAGAGCTTATAATACTACAGACAGTAATAAGTCTACTTTAAGTTTAAGTAATAAAAAATTACAGTTTTCAACCAAAGCAACAATGACGATAACGATAACAATAACGATGGCAATAACGAACACGATAACAATAACGATAACAATAATAATAGTAATAATAGCAACAGTAATCGTATTAACAAACAGGAACAACAACTAAGTTGGTCTGTGGCTTTAAACTAGTTATCGACATGCAAAGTTGTGCTTATTTGGGGGCCTTCCCCGAACCCTAACCGCTAAACTGTGGCTCTTGACGGTATTGAGCCACATTGACATTGACATTAGGGTTTAGGAACCAACCCAGTGCAGTGAAAGCCTTAGAGAGAAACTCAAAAAGGCAAGACTAGCCTGTACTCGGAAGGCCCAACAAAAAAAACAATAAGAAAGGGAGTACCTGTCTGATACTGTTGTACATCTTTGACTATGCTATGAATGATGCGCGATCTGGGTACTTACCAAATTCAACGCGTCAGGTGCTTGTGTACGCACTACAACACTACATTCTACGGGAGTTGTGGGTAATTCCAAAACTTAAACGCCTGAAGCCCGAACTTTGGACCCAAGACTCGAAACTCGCTCTGCCAGGGCTCACCACCACCCCAACCCCTTGCAGATCTTCAAGCTGCTGCTCCTGCGCTGCAGGCACTGCAAGAGTTTTGGGCTCAAGAGTTTAGGCTTTAGGGTTTTGTACCTAGGTTCTTGGGGCTTACCCTTCAACTACACTTTAGTGTGGCCAATGACACATCATCAGGCTCCGCATGCAAACTGCTGAAAGGCTGTCCGGTGGTAGGCGGCACTGAAGCTACAACTCTTGGGTTTAGGGAACCACGGTATGCTCCGCAACATGAGGACCGGAACCCAGATCAGCACGACGCCTACCCTACTTTTTACCCAAAGTCAAAGTTGAGACCCCTCAATCACGATGCTCCTGCTGGTTCAAGCGTCGTTTAAAGATCCATGTTTCCCGCATCAGCAGTGCCATCGGAAACATGACCTGAATTCGGCATGCGAGTTGCTGACTTATTGTCGAAATCAAGACAGTCGCGGTCGCAGCGATGATGGTTCTGATAACAAGCATGCTGAATCTGTCGCGAGGCTGATGCCGGTGAGGCTGCTGATGGCGCTTGTAATAATCTGGATGATGCTGATGACGATGGTGAATGCGGATTGTGAGGAGCAGCTGCGCACTGTAAGTCTTCACATGTTCACACTTGCGCATGTCAGGTGTCTAAACGTTCTTGTTTTGACCATGTCAGAGTTGCCAACCACAGTTGAGGCGAAAGTTGGACGGAAACCACACCGAAGCATAAAGGACAACCCGATAACAGGTCGGGACGAGCTGACGGTAAGTTTATGGAGCCCGAAAAGATTCTTGAGCATGTTGGAGGACAGGATCAGAAACTGTCTCGTTTTGCAGTTGATGCGGCCCCGCCCCCTCCAAAAATCCAGAGGGCCAAGGGGCCAAGTAGTTGCCACCTCATCTAATTGATGAGTATACATTTGCAACCCTTTACACATAGAACGTCCGAAGCCAAAAACAGAACCTAAACGGCCCTAAACCCTCAAAAGCATCGCTCGAGTCGCTCGAGGTCAATTCCCTGAATAAGGGGTGCTGGGCTGTGTGGGTCCCTAACCTCATTGAACCTGACAAACTGTAGAAATACTTCTGGGGAGCGGAGGGCAGCATGGGGCCCTTGGAGAGTACTCCGGAGTGTTGTGTCGTATAGCAACATACAGACTGCAATGACGTGCGAATACAAAGTACGATGTATCAGACCTATATCTGCATAAGGGTTTAGGGCTTAAGGTCTAGGGTATGACCCTCTAGATACCCTATCCCCTATGGTATGACCCTCTAGATACCCTATCCCCTATGGTATGACCCTCTAGATACCCTATTCCCTGTAGTATGTCCCTCTAGATACCCTATCCCCTTTATGGTATACCCTCCAGATGCTGCAAAATCTGGGGTGAGTCCTAACCGAACCCGGGCAGATCCAGAGCCCTTTCAAGCTTGCTTAGATGCTGTAGGGCTTTATGAGGGCTTGCAGTCTAGGGGTTTAGGGTTTAGGGTTTCAGGGTTTAGGGGTTTAGGCTCTACGGGTTTAAGGGCTTAGGGTATAACGGGCTTTGGGTTTAGGGGTTGAAAGGGGTTTAGGCTCAAGGGGTTTAAGGGTTTAAGATCAGGTTTAAGGCTTACGGTTTGTGTGTGTGTGTGTGTGTGTGGGGTTTTATTGTTTTGCCGCTTCAGGACTGATGGGTTTGAATTTGCTGTTCATGTTTTGATCACGGAGACAAACAAACATTCCCCAAAACCTAAACCCTAAACCCCTAAACCCTGAAACCTAAACCCTCACCCGGCCGGGACTGGCCCTCCGGGACAGATGGACGTATTTCTGGACTTAGCCTTGGGTCAATTGGAATAGTCTTTTCTCGGTAACTGGGAAGGCTGACCGTTCCAATGTGAACCGCAAATCCCACTAATCCGATTGAGGGCACACTAGAAAATCCGAGTCCTCAGCATTCCTGAGCCCTACGTAAACGATGCACCACGGCTAAGAGGCAGACTAGCTCCAGTGCCAAAGCAAAAATGCAACCTGGGTGGGGGTGGGGTCTTGGGTCTTTGGTCTAGAGTCCAGGGCGTTTGGGGCAGCTTGGGCTGTAGAGCTGTCTGGCCGTAAACCCTACTCCCTAAATCCTAAGCCCGAAACCCGCCTCAACCCTAAATCCTAAACTCCTCAACCCCAAGCTAAGTCAGCTGGCTAAGAGGCAGAAAGGGTTGAGTGCAGGGGTGTTAAGCCTCTGGCGGCCGCACTTCCGGGGTTTAGGGATGAGGGTTTTGGAGTTTTGGAGTTTAGGGTTTATGGTTTGGGGTTTAGAGTTTGGGGGTTTGGGTTTGGGGGCTAAGGGTTAGGACATACAGTTCACAACGTAGGGTTTGGTTGGGGTTTTAGGATTTAGGGTTTAGGGGTTTAGGGTTCAGGGTTTAGGGGCTCTGTTTGGGGTCCTGCCAAGGACTTGGCGAAACATCATGAACCCAAAACACAAGGGTCGCCACCATGCGAAGTCTCACCCGACTCTAGGGTTCTCAAAAATCTACATAACCCACAGGGTCCATATACACTACCATTATGGAATTAAGCCCCCAAAACCATAATAGGGATGGTCTTTTGGTACCTAATTCCATAATGGTAGTGTATATGGACCCTCCGGGTAATCTACCCTGACCTACGAGAACCTCCTGACTCTGTACGAACGTGTGACCCTAAGGGTCCATGTACCCAAATAGTATATACTTTGGCTCTAAAGTAGTCCCTATTTAGGTACTTTGGAGCCAATGTATATACTAATTGGTAACATGGACCCTTGTTGTGATATCAACTAGGGTACTGCAAGACACTACGCTCTAGCTTCCTGTCCAAGATAAGGATGGTCATCTCCGTAGCATCTAACAACATCTGCCGAGCACTGATAGCTAATGTCTGAAACCGACCCTAAACCCTCAACTTCTTTAAACTTCCTAAACCCTAAACGCTAAGCCTTAAACCCAAAACCCTAATCCCTAAACTTCCTACTTCCTAAACCGAAAACCTCAAACCTTAAACCTTACACTTTATGTGCTAGTTACCAGCAACGTCGCCTTGGAACTCTCAGATATGTCGAACACGCTCCCATCTTCACAAGTTTGAGATGCCGCAAAGATAATACAGGGGACTTAATAATTAGAATCGGGTGCCTTTAAAGGGTTCCTTAAAAGGGGTCTATAAGGGACCTATAGTAGGGTTCTAAAGTATAGGGGACCTAAAAATTAGAATCGGGTTTTGGGGCATACTATACTCTAATCGTAATAAAGACCCCCCCCCAAAAAAAATATAGTGTAGGTAATTACTAAGGCCCTTATATAGTACTTCGGACTATAAAGCAAAGAGGCTGGCCGGCTGGCACAAACCATAAGGTGAGGAGAGCCTAACACAAATCCCTGCCTTACACTCTGTGGCCTGAGTACTTGGCATACATATGGAGTCATCTCGAACTGCTGAAGCTAAACATGGCACCATGCAACAGTTGATCACCATGCCATGCATGCAGGATGACATGACGTGATCAATAGCTCCTGAAGATTCACCAGACCAGCAAACTACACCGAACCCCAGATGCCATTGTCATTCTGTTCCAACAACAAGCTGCTCAGGTTGTTTCAGGCTATTCTTACAAACTAAAGCCTCAACACTTCGTTGAGTAAGGCCCTTGCAAAGGCCCATGAAGAGGCCGAATTCCCGGAGGGGCATCAACACGCTGAGCAGGTTGACCAGGAAACTACCTTTTTGGGGCTCAGCTTTGAAAGGTTCGAAAAAACGTTTGAAAAGTTGCTTATGGGGTTGAAAAAGCTTAATTGTGCAGTTAAGGACCTTTAAGGGACAGGTTTATATGGGCTTCAAACACATCCTAGGAGGTTTGACGCAAGGGTTCTATGACCGCTTTAGGCTGAGCTCGATGAGCCTAAGACGTGTTTGTATAGGGTTGTGGATCTATTTCAGGGTTGATTGTGTTTTTTAATATGTTTTTTGAACGTGTCGGCGTGTGCGGGGGGGGGCGCTAATCCGCCTGTTCCACTCGTTCCACTCGCTCCGACCGTTCCACTTGCGCGTTCCACTCGTGCCACGTGCTCCACTCGCCCTGTACATTACCTGTTCCACTTTTCCTTTCGCCTACAGAGTCTGAGTGGCACGAATGGCAGTGGCTCGAGTGGCGCGAGTGGCGCAGACGGCTTCAATTCCTCGCCCCCCCTCCCTTGCACGGTCGCACTGTTCTGGGGGCGCCAGTGAAAAAGTTTGTCCCAATCGTTCCACTCGCCCTGTGCCTTACCTGTTCCACTCGTTCCTGTTGCCTAGCTGCAATGCGAGTGGTGCGAGTGGCGCGGACGACTATAATTATCCCCCATGCGGTCGCAATGTTTTTCCTACTATGGGATCATAAGCAAAAACCATACAAGACAAGGCACTACAGTCTGGGGTCTATATAGTGATCATGGTGTCAGGCAAGAGGATCCTCCAGAGAGCACAGTATGCTCCGTACTTACCGAATTTACCTTAAACAGAACGTACTAGGATGAATGAAACGGTTTCAGTAATTCGGGGGTAAAATATGCAAGAGTAATCCATACCGCATCTCGTAATTATGGGGTACCCGCCTACTCCATGTTGAGGCGCTGCTAAGGGGGGCTTAACAAAGGGGGGCTTAACACTGATTTCCAGCCGACCCTTCGAATATAAATTAGACAAATCCTACAAGGGCTGTGTTCCGAGTCTGAACGGTTATGAGGCTAATCGTTGAATGGCCTGGGAAATTCCCTCGTTGAACGGGGAAACTGGCCGATTTGGGCCGATTTGGACAGCTTTGAGCCATTTTGGACCGCTTTGGTCTGGTTTGCAAACTTCACCGCTGATGCCGATCCCGACGTTGCTCAGCGCCGCGGTGTCCTGCCCTAAAAGTTGGAGTTTACACGCAAGTTTGAAAACAAGTGGTGAAAACCAGTATTTTCAAAATGCCCCCATTTGGGCCCGAATGGGCCCAAATGGACTTGGAAGCTTACGCCCCCCTTTGTTACGCCCCCCCTTTGCGGGGCTTTGACCTTGATCACAAACCTCACACTAAATTCTGAGCTTCCAACAATGTATTTGTTTTAGGGTTCCTAAATTTGGATTTCTTCATAGACGTCCTGAAAATGGCAGGTTGTTTGGGCTACCGGCAAGGCTCCCTGAGGAAGGCCCTAGATTCCCAACGCCCCCCCCCCCCCCCCCCCCGCCGGACGAGCTCTGAACCCCAAACACAAAGGCGTGAACCTACATCCTGCCCCCTACCTAGAGGCTCATGCCCTACCCCTTTTTTGGATACCTAATTTTCTGGTTAGGATCTGCTATATAGAAAAGTAGATGCCCTAAAAACGGGGTAGGGTATGAGCATGTATGAGCCTACAGGTAACCTCAAGCCCAAACCCCTAGACCCTAACTGTGTCCCCACACCATCCAAAATTGTACGTCATGCATTTTCCGGTAAACCTCTAGATCCTAAACCGTAAACAACCGTTGGCACCCTAACTAGGGAGTTCTGAAGCCAAAGTTCCCATCTGGAGGCTCCCCGTACCATATGCAGTGCACTAAGAAGCTTTCCGGGGGGTTCAGGGTTTCGGGGAGGTTCGAGTTCTGGGTTTTCAGGGGCTAGTATAGGGTTGACACGGGGTTTACGGTTTAGGGTTTAGGATCTAGTTGGCGCTTAAGCTTTAAGCTGCAGGTTTGAGGATCTAGTTGGTGCTTAAGGTTTAAGCTGGAGGTCTCAAAAAGTTCACAGCTTTAGATAATTCCAAAGCTCGTGTTCTCAGCCGGTCGAGAGGCACTCCTGGGGGATAAAAACACGTACTCCCCATTACGAAAGACCTGAACCCCTAGGTCCGTTCTTGAAACAGGCGTGAAACAAGAAAGGGGACCCATTGAGTGACTGCTGTCATTTTATTTAATAAGGGCCTGGAGGATCTCTGCTACGGCTAGTCTCAGAAAGCAAACCTGCAGCCCGAAACAGAAATCCAGCGTTTCTGCCCAAAAAAACCTGAGGCATAAAGACCTTCAGACTCAAGACCCCTTTAACTCGTGCACACCACAATGCCGTGAATCATCAAGCAACTGCATATCTCTCCGAAAACACACTGATAGATGGACATACAGACAGACAGTGACAGATTGACACGTAGGGAAGCAGATAGGTCAATAGGTAGATAGAACAAACTGATAGGTAGGTAGATAGATGGAGAGATAGACGGAGCAAGCGACCAACAAAAATGTCCCAAAGGCCTACCTTTTTAAAGAGCAAACTGTCAGGCGTAAGGCATCCTAACAGAAAACCAGGTCCCGAGCTGGCACCACAAAGCCCTGTCGTGATGCTCGAAACACCGGCGTTGGCATAGACCTGGAGGTTTAGGGTTTCGGGTTTAGGGTTAGGGTTTATAGAAATTGTTAAGGGTTTGGGTGCCAAAAACGTTTTTCGGTCAAAGTTTTGACCGAAACGTTTTGACCAGGTTTTCTGACTGTGGGGCTGGGGCTGGGGCTGGGGCTAGGGTTGGGGCTGGGCGGCTGGGGCGGCAGTTTTGCGACTGGAACCTGCGTTTCTGAAGCTGGGTGGTGAGTTTGTGCCTGGAACCTGGTTCTGGGCTGGGTTGGGCTTGAAATTGACGGTTTAAGGGGCTCAACGCCAGCAATGACAAGCAATTTCTATTTATTTCTTTCTTGAGGGTTTAGGGTTTAGTTTTTTTTTGTAAGCTCCTTCTTAATGTCTGCCAGGCAGTCGTTTAGGGTCTGGTTCTGGTTCTTGAAGCTTTCGGGCTTGGAGGCTTTGGGGTTTGGGCTGTTTTGGGGTCCAGGGTTCAGGGTCAAGGACGAGCCAGGGCAACTTCTCACGGAGGCACCATCCTCTATTATAGTGAGGTTTTAGCATTCCGCTCCCATGCACGGTACTTGGGGCCGGGTGGGTGGGTTTGCTCAAGTTGCTAAGGCCGCGACCCATGCGATTCGCCGGTAAAGATGCCTGCAAGGATTCCGAGCAGCCCTGAACCGTGGCGCGCTATTGTACCTTTGTGTGTGGAGCTGACCAAACCATGACGTTGCTCCTGCTGACGCTGACCATTCGCAGCAGGAGTGGAGGTGGTAGTAGTAGTAGTAGTAGCAGTAGTAGTAGTAGGAGCAGCAGCAGCAGCAGCAGTAGTAGTAGTAGTACTGGCAGTGGTGGTAGTAGTAGTAGCAGTAGTAGCAGTAGCAGTAGTAGTAGGAGTAGTAGTAGTAGTAGTAGTCGTGGTAGTAGTAGCAGTAGTAGCAGCAGCAGTAGCAGCAGCAGCAGGAGCAGGAGCAAGAGCGGGAGCAGGAGGAACAGAAACAGCATCGGCAGTAGCAATGGCAGTGGCAGTGGTAGGGGCCGTGGCAGTGGCCGTGGCCGTAGCGGCAGCCGTAGCAGTGGTAGCAGAAACAGCAGCAGCAGCAGGAGCAGGAGCGGGAGTGGGAGCGGGAGCAGAAGCAGGAGCAGTAGCAGTGGCAGAAGCAGCAGCAACAGCAGCCGCAACAGCAGCAGCAGCAGGAGCGGGAACGGGAGCGGGAGCAGGAACAGGAGTAGGAACAGTAGCAGTAGCAGTAGCAGCAGCAACAGCAGCATCTGTAGCAGTAGCAGCAGCAGCAGCAGCAGGGGCAGCAGTAGCAGTAGCAGTAGCAGTAGCAGTAGCAGTAGCAGCAGCAAGCAGCAGTAGAAGTAGTAGTAGTAGTAGTAGTAGTAGTAGTAGTAGTAGCAGTAGCAGAAGTCGCAGTAGTAGTAGCAGTAGCTGCTTTGTAGCAGAAGAAGGCTGCTTTCTGCTTTTAGAACGGTACACTGAAGCCCTATGCAAAAATGGCTTTGACCACATCTTCTTCTGAGTCGTTTGTTAGAAGCGCTGCAACGCAAAAACCAAGCCCTGTTTGGATAGCTGCATTGCCCTACATTAGGGTCCGGTACGGGATCCTTACAGCTCTTTCGGACAGCCAACAAAGGAAGCTGGCCAGTCAGACCCCCAAATCCTAAACCCTAAGCCCCACACCCCGAACCTCTAAACGGCACACTCTAAACCCCTAATTAAACTCTAAACCCTTTACCACAAACACGCATAAACAACCTAAGCCTGCTTTCTTCTAGAGCGGAAGAGATGCCCGGCGCTTCCGCCCGAGCCTCCTCTACGCCGGATGCCGGGAAGCCCTGCGTGTAGAGTTTATAGGGTGTGAGGTTCAGGGTTTAGGGGCAATTCCCAAACCCTAGATGCTAAACCCTAGAGGTTCGTTCCGGGCGATTAAACGTTTTGGAGTTTACCCTTGAGCTGAAAACCACAACTCTCAAAAAACAAAACATGGGTTTGGGGCTTTGGGTTTATAGGGTTTAAGGCTTTGGGCTTAAGTTTCTAGGGTCTCAACCACAACACAGAGGCAGCTTGCTGCGAGGTTCACTCGCGATAGGTCAGGACAGGGTGGGTCTACGAGTCTGCAACATTCAATTTATCCTCCAAGCCGGGTATTCTATGTAACCTCTAAACATACGGGGTAGTGTTCTTGATCTTTTGAGGCCGCAGGCCCATACCCAGAGGCACAATTTAGGGGGCTTACGAAATGAAACAGGGTTTTGGGCCCATATTCGACTATATGCGCCATACGGATCTCCGGAACCTGTTGTAAGGGCTTCCAAAAATCGCTAGACTAAGGCGTGCTTTGGTATTCTAGTCTGATTGTTGTAGAAACTACAAGGACATCGTTCAGATCATTGTAACACTTGATTCCAAACTCAAGCGATGGACACGAAGCAGCGATACAAGAGATCTGAACTGCGGGCGTTAGGGGTTCGGGCTTATATGGGTTACTTTCAAGGTTCCTTTAGGGGTTTGGGGTATTAGGGCTATTTGAAAGGAGCGGGCTCTTTTATCGGCCTGAAAGAGCCCCGCGCGAGGGTACCCAGAGACTCCAATATGCCTTAAATAAGGAATTTTCCTTAAATCATATTAGGGATCCTGTTATAATTTATTGTATATTCCTTATAATTGAGAGATACTGTTGATGGACAAAATCCTGAATTACCCATTATAAGGAATATACCATAATTCCCATAGTTTAGAGTCCTTAGGGTCATGCAGGATTTTGTCCATCAGCAGTATTGGAGTCTCTGGGTAAGGTGCAGGCCTCCCGAGATCCAGGTGTTCGGATGCGGGAAAAAGCTTGGCTTCAGGGATTCCCAGACCTTCCAAAACCCCTTCATTAAAGAATAGACCTTAAATCATATTAGGAATCCTACTATAATGTAAGGTATATTCCTTAACTAAGGGATTTTGGAAGGTCTGGGTTGTCCCCTGAAAACCTTAGTTAGTAAACGTCAACCCTAAATGCTATACCCTGAAACTCTACAATTCCCCAGCATGGTATCGTTCAACCCCTCAACCATAATCTCTGAACCTCCAAAGCCCGAACAAGGCGCCTGGGCCCTAACCCCAGTATCTTTCCTTACTTTTTGTCTGTTTACGCTCTATTCCTAGTATCCCCGATGAAAAGAAGGAATAAACAGGGCTCCCTTTTTGGTATTATGTAGCTTTATATTCATAAGGAACCTAAGACCACAAAGAAGGAACAAGGGCCCACTGGGAGACCCGGATGCTGTTGGCCGCTAGGCTTGAGGTTTGCCCAAAACAGGCCTCTGCTGGCTCATCTGTGGAATCGGCTGTCCTGGCCTGTCCATGGATTCGTTTTCAATTTTGTCTGGCGCTGGGAGTTTAGGTCTTACAGGGTTACTATAGGGGCCGTTTAACAATTACAATAGGGTTTTGGCGCCCTTTATGCTATAATCACAATAAGGAACCCCCAAAATAGTATAGGTAGTTATTTAGGCCCCTACATTAAGACTTTGGCGCTTTTGGGTTGTTGGGTTCATCCATTCTTCTTGGACCTGCTACGAAGTATCCAGACCTTCCAAAATTCCTTGCTTAAGGAATTTGCCTTAAATTATAGGGGCCTTGATATTATGGTTTAAGGTATATTCCATAATTAAGGAGCATTGGGATCTCTGGGGAAGTATGCTTTGTCAATGACTTGCTCGCCTATCTATCGCTGCATATGTTTGTTTGCGGCTTGCACATGTGGTGTCAGTCTGTGTGCCGAAACCCCAGAGGGTCCATATATACAACCATAATTACCATTATGGAATTTCGCCCTAGAAAGACCCTCCTTATTGTGGCTTTGGGCATAGTAGTAGTATATTCCCATAGGCTCCATTGTAGTTCCTTTTCGGGGTATACCTGTTAGGATCCTAAATATAAACCACAAAAAAAAGAAACTCTGCCTAGACCCCCCAACTACCCTCTAAAATAGCCCAAATACCCACTATTAAGGGCCGTAGGGACTCCATTTTAAATGGCCCTNCCCCTACCCCCCACCCCCCCTACCCCCTCAGTACCTGTGTGTGCATCGTTGTGCTGGCGGCTCACGCCAAGCCGGCCTGAACAGGACCTGCACACTAAACCCAAACCTGGGCTCTTGTTAAGGACCTCAAGGGATCTATTGTAAAAAGAGAGGGTTTTATCTTTATTATGGTAACTTAAACTAAATCCCTTAACAAGAACCCAGTAAAGACTTCTGCTATCGAAGTATGATGTGGGTTCTCAACCCTACTTTAAGCTACCAGAACCTACTGTCTTGTAGGTTCTTATTCTTAACCCTCAGCTAGTTCCTAACACCTACGCCTGAACCCTAAACCATAAGGCCCGAACACTGGATCCAGGAATCACCTCTTAAAGCCCCGAGCTTGGCAAGAACTTAGGGTTTAAGATGTTAAAGTTCAGGGTTCCCAGACATTCCAAAATCCCTTAATTAAGGAATAGACTTTAAATTATATAGGACCCCCTAATAAGATTTAAGGTATATCCCTGAATTAAGGGATTTTGGAAGGTGTGGGTTTTGGGGGTTTGGAGTCTTGGTTTAGGGTTTGCGGTCTTAGGGTGTAGCGAGAACCGAGGTTTAGAGGCCTACTGTAGATTTGGAACTCAGGGAACCACAAATTGTCAGAACTCTGCCTGTATCCTCAAGCAGGGGGATATGGTTCCCAACGGTATGTAGTTGGGATCTAATGGAGGGTCGATGGAAGGTCTAGTTGGTTGATGGGTTCTAGATATGGAAGGATACGTCTGCTTGTTGCAAGGCCCTCATTCCCAAGGCAGCATCCCAGGACCCAAGACCTGAACCCTAAACTACCTGTCGATTTCAATTGTCGCCAATCCTATAGGGCTCTATAAATTATCCAAGTTCGATACCCAGTAAAACCCTAAACTGTCTGGTGCTTAGTAGGGAATGGGGGAATGGATCCCTATAGTACCCTATATAATCCCCAATAATGGTCCCCATTCCCTACTAAGAACCAGACAGTAAACCCCATAATCAACTCCAGGACCTCGCAAGCCCGACCTCGAAGCCAAGATCCAAACCCCTGCACGCACCGAAGCTCTCTGCGAAGAACCCTTTTCGCTTTAGCTTAATACGATCTGCGGTTTAGGGTGCTGGGTTAGGATCGTTTACATGCGCTTTTACACATCCATCCAGCGAACTCCGATTTAGAGTTTAGGATTTCCAAACCCAGCTCTGTCGGGCCTTTTTCGCCGGAGGTTCTGCCATTGCCAGAAAGCCCGCTGATGAGCCAAAACTGTAGGACGATACAATTGGTTGGCCCTTTACACATACACAGGATTCCTCTTGAATTACGCCTAGCAAGGGAAGATAGAGAAACCCAGTGGCTGTATCCACTGTGACAAGCGCTTCTTCTTGCATGGGGGTTGCTAAAACAAACCCTAAACCCTAATTCCTAAACCCTAATCCCTACACCCTAATCCCTAAACCCTAATCCCTAAACCCGAACTCCTAAACCCCAAAACCCACATGCTGTTCGTGCTACGAGTGCGCGCATACAACTTGCAGGTCGAATATCCCAAAGCCCCAACCCTGGGTTCAGGGTTTAGGGCTCAGGGTTCAGGGTTTAGGGGAACCCTTATGACTCAGCTGCTGCGTTCATAAGCCCAAAAGAGTGTACACTTTCAGTCTTATACGGGGTAATATTATCCAAACAAAGTGTAAAGTGCACCCAGTCAGCTTTTAAGATGAGCATTAGCTAGTACTGTCACGATACCTGTTCCTATAGCGTTTGACAACTTCAGGCAACCCCCGTTCAAGATGGTGGAAACGGGGCAACCCAAACCTTCCAAAATCCCTTAATTAAGGAATATACCTTCTTATAAACATATAGTAGGATCCCAAATATGATTCAAGGTAAGGTAGATTCCTTAATAAAGGGTTTTTGGAAGGTCTGGGAAGTACTTGGGGAAGGTTTTGGTTTAATATAAGGGCCAAATAGTACTTTCCAGTACTATTT
Organism: Symbiodinium sp. clade A Y106; assembly: GCA_003297005.1. NCBI lineage: Eukaryota > Dinophyceae > Suessiales > Symbiodiniaceae > Symbiodinium > Symbiodinium sp. clade A. The sequence goes on from BGNK01000713.1 coordinate 172,514, forward strand.
TTGAGTTCCTGCATGATATCTATAGCACCAAAATACCCTAATATCCTTGGTTCGTTTTCTCGCAAACTCAAGCATCCCACGACATAGAGGCACCCTAAACCCTAAACCCTGCATGTGCTGAAATTCTCAGGGCTCCGACCAACCTCTCAAACATCGGGAGGATGCCAATAAGCTGGGTTGGGTTTAGGGTTTAGTTTAGGGTGTGGTTAATAGGGTTCATTTTTAAAAAACTGTTGAAAACTTTGAAAGTGTTCAAACAATTTGTTGGTCTTTGTGTGTATGTGTGTCTTTAATTGTTTTCATTTGTCTTCATGTGTTTTTTGTCTTTATTTGTTTGTACTTTTCTTTATAAGTCTTTAGTTGTTTTTAGTTGTCTGTATTTGTCTTTATTTATCTTTATATGTATTTATTTGTGTCTATTTGTCCTTAATTTGTTGTTATTTGTCTTTATTTGTCTGGATCTTCCCTTTATTTGTCGATTCTGTCGAACAAACCCCGTGGATCTAAACCCTGTGGTTCTGGTTCGGTGCAAACGGTCAATGAACTTGCAACCCTTGGGCAATCGAAGAGTCCAAGCCTGCCCGGAAAACCGAGGGGCAGACTTGACAACCGGTAGCCAAGATGTTCTCCTGGCTTGAAGGCTGGGTTAGGGGCCGGAAGTGTTTCGGGGTTCTAGGGTGTTAGGGTTTCGGGGCTTCGGTTGAAAACGGGTTGAAGCTACTAAAACTAAGAGGCTTTGCAGTGCCCTTATTACACACCGTATGGCAATCCAGGACACGACCGGATCCGAAATGCTCCTGGCAGTAGGCGGAACAATTTGAATCATTTAGAGGCGGGCTGGTACAGCTTTTTCGTCGAAGCGCAGCATATCATACTGATCGATTTCATGCCGGATGTTTTTCCTTCGGAAAAAACAAAATTGCAGAGCTCTGCATACGCTGTGGAGATCCCAGCTACGGCTCCCTGCATTGTTCGCCTGTGATGCGCACACTTGGTCCCTGCAAGTCCGATACTCATGACCAACTGCAAGGTCGGGGCTAAGCCCTAAACCCCGAACCCCTAAACCCACTTGGGTGGCTGTCAAAATTATGGTCCCCTTTTGGGTCCTTAATATACTACGGCACCTGATATTTAGGGTACCCAAAAAGGGACCATAATTTTGACAACCACCCATTTATACACCCTGCTACCTCCCTAAACCCTAAACTCCTGGAAACCTCGGGGCTTTAGGGGTTTGGTCAGGGCATGAGGGGTGTTGGAGCTGTGGAGCTTACCTATAGTCTCCATTGTAGTTCCTTTTTTTGGTTAACCAATTTTATGGTTAGGATCCTATAATAGAGATTTTGGTTAACCAAAAACAGGAACTACAATGGAGACTATAGGTAGTGTCGCTTTGAGTTCATACATCTGAATGAAGCAGTGCCCAGGACACTCCACCATTTTAAAACTGTGGAAAGGTCTCTCTAGACTGCTATAGCCGGCACCCAGCTTGACTCTGCGCCTTTGTCATACTAAGACGAATAACAAACAGAAACATTAATAATAACAAAAGTAATCATCATCATAATAAGAATAACCAAGAGGGTCCATATCCACTACTATTATGGAATTAGTTCCCGAAAACCATAATGGGGATGGTCTTTGAGAACCTACTTCCCTAATGGTAGTGTATATGGACCCTCTGCGTACTAAGGTTTCGGTTATACATACGCCATGATTACAATTCTAGTTCATGGCCGGGAAAAGATTAAACTAATTAAATTTGTATTCCTTATTGGCTTTAAGTACCCATAAAAAATGTAAAATGTTCCCTTAAAGGAACCCTTAAAGGATCCCTTTAAAGGGATCCTAGGAGTCTCGGTGTTTAAGGTTTAGAAGACTGTTACCCAACTATGACAAAGAAGGAGCCCCAAGGCTCCGAAAGGACGCAGAGACGCCTCTTGGCTGCGAGTGCCGACCTTATGCCTGCTTTCCCCGATGGCCCCAAGGCTAAACCCTAAACCCTAATGCCCCAAGGCTCTAAGTTCTCACACTGTGGGGTTTAGGGTTTAGGGTTTCTTGCCCCGAGGCTCTAAGTTCTCACACTTTAGGGTTTAGGGTTTAGGGTTTCTTGCCCCAAGGCTCTAAGTACTCACACATTTAGGGCTTCTTGCCCCAAGGCTCCAAGTACTCACACTGTAGGGTTTAGGGTTTAGGGTTTCTTGCCCCAAGGCTCTAAGTACTCACACATTTAGGGTTTCTTGCCCCAAGGCTCTAAGTACTCACACTGTAGGGTTCAGGGTTNCTCTAAGTACTCACACATTTAGGGTTTCTTGCCCCAAGGCTCTAAGTACTCACACTGTAGGGTTCAGGGTTTAGGGTTTCTTGCCCCAAGGCTCTAAGTACTCACACTGTAGGGTTTAGAGTTTATCGTTTCTTGCCCCAGGGCTCTGAGTACTCACACTCTAGGGTTTAGGGTTTAGGGCTTCTTGCCCCAAGGCTCTAAGTACTCACACTTTAGGGTTTAGGGTTTCTTGCCCCAAGGCTCTAAGTACTCACACTGTAGGGTTTAGGGTTTAGGGTTTCTTGCCCCAAGGCTCTAAGTACTCACACATTTAGGGTTTCTTGCCCCAAGGCTCTAAGTACTCACACTGTAGGGTTCTGGGTTTAGGGTTTCTTGCCCCAAGGCTCTAAGTACTCACACTGTAGGGTTTAGGGTTTATCGTTTCTTGGGGGTTCCGAGACTCATGAGTGTGAGATCCCAAATCCCAAATCCCGATCTTGCCCCAAGGCTCTAAGTACTCACACTTTAGGGTTTAGGGTTTCTTGCCCCAAGGCTGTAAGTACTTACACTGTAGGGTTTAGGGTTTCTTGCCCCAAGGCTCTAAGTACTCACACTGTAGGGTTTAGTGTTTAGGGTGTAGGGTTTCAACGGGGTTCCGAGATTCATGAGTGTGACATCCCAAATCCCAAAAGGGTTTCTTGCCCCAAGGCTCTAAGTACTCACACATTTAGGGTTTCTTGCCCCAAGGCTCTAAGTACTCACACTTTAGGGTTTAGGGTTTCTTGCCCCAAGGCTCTGAGTACTCACACATTTAGGGCTTCTTGCCCCAAGGCTCTAAGTACTCACACTTTAGGGTTTAGGGTTTCTTGCCCCAAGGCTCTAAGTACTCACACATTTAGGGCTTCTTGCCCCAAGGCTCTAAGTACTCANGTACTCACACTGTAGGGTTCAGGGTTTAGGGTTTCTTGCCCCAAGGCTCTAAGTACTCACACTGTAGGGTTTAGGGTTTATCGTTTCTTGCCCCAAGGCTCTGAGTACTCACACTCTAGCGTTTAGGGTTTAGGGCTTCTTGCCCCAAGGCTCTAAGTACTCACACTTTAGGGTTTAGGGTTTCTTGCCCCAAGGCTCTAAGTACTCACACATTTAGGGCTTCTTGCCCCAAGGCTCTANGGCTCTAAGTACTCACACTTTAGGGTTTAGGGTTTCTTGCCCCAAGGCTCTAAGTACTCACACATTTAGGGCTTCTTGCCCCAAGGCTCTAAGTACTCACACTGTAGGGTTTAGGGTTTCTTGCCCCAAGGCTCTAAGTACTCACACATTTAGGGTTTCTTGCCCCAAGGCTCTAAGTACTCACACTGTAGGGATCAGGGTTTAGGGTTTCTTGCCCCAAGGCTCTAAGTACTCACACTGTAGGGTTTAGGGTTTATCGTTTCTTGCCCCAAGGCTCTGAGTACTCACACTCTAGGGTTTAGGGTTTAGGGCTTCTTGCCCCAAGGCTCTAAGTACTCACACTTTAGGGTTTAGGGTTTCTTGCCCCAAGGCTGTAAGTACTCACACATTTAGGGTTTCTTGCCCCAAGGCTCTAAGTACTTACACTGTAGGGTTTAGGGTTTAGGGTTTCTTGCCCCAAGGCTCTAAGTACTCACACTGTAGGGTTTAGTGTTTAGGGTGTAGGGTTTCTTGCCCCAAGGCTCTAAGTACTCACACTGTAGGGTTTAGGGTTTAGGGTTTCTTGCCCCAAGGCTCTAAGTACTCACACATTTAGGGTTTCTTGCCCCAAGGCTCTAAGTACTCACACTGTAGGGTTTAGGGTTTAGGGCTTGTTGCCCAAGGCTCTAAGTTCTCACACTATAGGGTTTAGGGTTTAGGGTTTCTTGCCCCAAGGCTCTAAGTACTCACACTTTAGTGTTTAGGGTTTAGGGTTTCTTGCCCCGAGGCTCTAAGTACTCACACTGTGGGGTTTAGGGTTTAGGGTTTCTTGCCCCAAGGCTCTAAGTACTCACACTTTAGGGTTTAGGGTTTAGGGTGTAGGGTTTCTTGCCCCAAGGCTCTAAGTACTCACACTTTAGGGTTTAGGGTTTAGGGTTTCTTGCCCCAAGGCTCTAAGTACTCACATATTTAGGGTTTCTTGCCCCAAGGCTCTAAGTACTCACACTGTAGGGTTTAGGGTTTAGGGCTTCTTGCCCAAGGCTCTAAGTTCTCACACTTTAGGATTTAGGGTTTAGGGTTTCTTGCCCCAAGGCTCTTTGTACTCACACTGTAGGGCTTAAGGTTCAGGGTTTCTTGCCCCAAGGCTCTAATATAAGGGCCTTATACTTAGATAAAGGGTTTGGGGGCCCATTATACTATACTTATAATCAGGAACTCCCAAAATAGTATTAGTAATGATTTGGGCCCCTATAATAAGGACTCAGACTTTTAGGCTTTTGGGTTCGAAAACCATATATATATATTATGTAAAGCTTTGGGCTACTTTGAACTCAGGGTTGTGTTTCTGGAGGATGGGTCTGCTGACAGGAGCAGGGCACCTGATACCCAACGACCCCGATATGCTATAGTTCAATGGTTCCTGTAGCACGGCTCCCGACTGTATTCACTGTAAGCCGTGATTACCGTGATTACCGTAAGGGATTGTGCATTGAGTCACTCGGTAAAACGGTGGCAACTGGATTAGAAGTGCACAAACTTACTCTAATTACGTGGTGCGAATTTGGTTGGGCTGAAGAAGTCAATACACGGGGCTCTACACATACGCTACAAACTGAACAGCAAACCTTCTGTTGTGGAACCGATATGGACATAGCGTTGGCACAGCTGCTACCCTGCAACCAAAGCTTACTAATTACTGGCGAGATGTTTCAGCCAATACAAAACCATTTAAACTGTATGTTAAGCTCACAGCACAAAGAAACTTGAGTGCTTCAAGCAGTTTTTGCTAGGCTTCTTCCATACCTTACTCTGAGAAAGATTTTAGAGGCCCCAGCTTTTGCCACGTGGCTTCGACTTGCGATTCCTACGCCTCAGGCAACCGAATTTTTGCCCGAGCCAGAGCCCAGTGCAGATCAACCCCTTAGGTTTGCCTTAAGGACGAGATGAACCCCAAAAGGGTTTAAGGTTCATATACCATATAGGGATTCATAGTATATGGGTACAGGGCCCCTACTTTCGAGGGTCATTTGGTCCTTCAGGTAGGGCTTATCAAGGACCCCCGACGACCCTTTAACTGAGGCCTTGTGGTCCATAGTAGTGGGTATCTGGGGTACACTAACTCAGGGCCTTAGTACCCTAGCCCAAAAAGGTTAACCTTTTCAGTTATGGTAGGATTATATAAACCCGGAAAGGTTAAAGGTTACCTACTCAGCTACTAAGCTAAAGGGTAGTTGGGGGGTCTAGGTAGGGGTTTGGGTTTGGGTTTCCGAGATTAAGGTTTCGCATGTTGGTGTGTAGGGCTTACTGTCCAAACACTGAAACCCAAAATTGAAGCCTTACCGATGGTGTAGGGTTGAGGCTTCCCTGGACCACAAACTACCTATAGTCTCCATTGTAGTTCCTTTTTTGGGTTGACCAAAATCTCTATTATAGGATCCTAACCATAAAACTGCTTAACCAAAAAAGGAACTACAATGGAGACTATAAGTAGTTTGAATGTTGACATCGGGTCCCTAACTAAAACCCCAAACCCTAGACCCCGAAGCCAACTGCGGGGAGGCAGCACGCATACGTCGTTCTACGAAGAGATGCCCCAGGAGCTTGAAATTCACGGGTTCGCGGTTCAAGACTTTAAGGTTTTATCTCTCAACTACGGGAGGACTTAGGATTTGGTTCAGAGTTCTGGATTTGGTGACAGGGCTCCGGGCTAGGGGTTTTGGGAGTTTTCGGATTTGGGGTATCAGGATTTGGGGCTCACGGTTTGAGGATTCCGGGAATCTCGCGAGGCTTAGCTGCTCAAAGTTCGGGGATTTGGGGCTGAAAGCTTGAAGTGCAGCTGTGCTGACCGTTGTTTCAAAACAAATGCTGCCGGGGTGTAGATAAAATTTTAGGGGTTCTGACAGGTTTTGAGATAGTGGATCAAGACCGTGTGCGTAGTCAGGTCATCTTTATCTACGCTCTGCCAGTAGCCCTGTCATGATGCATCTTGTCACAAACCGGGATCTTCTTAGTCATGCTGCTGCCAGTATAAGACACGGAGGCCCTCGCATAGCGTCTCAAGACAACTAGCTTTTCCAACCACCTCGCAAGGGAATCGCTTCCCATGTTCACTGCCCCCAGCCTCCTGATAGTATTTCCAGACTTGCTCGCCGGGTTTTTTGGCACGGTATTCGATATTGACCGAGAATTCACGGGTCAACCAGGAGTGCTACGTTTGCCTGTCACTGTTGGCGGAGGAGGCACTTGTAGTATTGGTGGCCACGAGCGGCACGAGTAACTCTGTACCGGTCCCACAAGCAGACCCAACACTGGTTCTAGGAGGACGAGCAGGAGGAGGAGGAGAAGGAGCAGGAATAAGTCTGAGTCGCACGCCTTTCCCCCTCCCAAAGCTTTCTCAACACCGCAGGAACTGCAGGCAGCAGGGACTAGAGGGACCGCAGCAACGTTGTGGCTGCAGGAAATGCATGGGAACTACACGCGGCAAGCTTGAACGTGGGATTGCAGGGACTGCAGGCTGCAAGAGTTCACAGCAACGTACAAGTGCACGGTCTGTGGACTGCAAGAACCAGTCCGACCGAACATAGTTCGTATTCAAGCTTTAACACTCGGGGGAAGGGCTTCATAGGAGGGCTACTACAATGCCGAATCTGCCCATAAGCTACACTGGCAGCAGCAGGGGCTGACATGCTGGTATTCCCTGTGAAACTAGCAAGGGACTCATTGACATTCTGGACAGCGAACCTCGTTCTGTCTGCTGCTCCTGAAACACTGGCAAAGGAGATGTAAGCCTCTGCAACAACGAAACGGGAAGACCTTAAGGGTCCATGCACCCACCCAAATAGTACTCCCTATACAGGTACCTTGGGGCCAATGCATATACTATTTGGGTACATGGACCCTTAGGAAGAGTGATGAAACTTAGATGGGATGCCAGCTTCCGACTGATGCGACGGAACCCACGGGGCATAGGTCGCAGTCAAAGCGCTGGCGCGTCTTTTCTTTCAGATCCATCAGGGCCATCGCATGCCTTTTGGGATGTGAGTCTTGTAAAACTACCTACCCTAATACCTACCTTTAACCCTATATCCTGAGCCCTAAAAGCCAAAAACCATACACCTAAACCCGTGCAGTAGCACCCCTTACGAGGAATAATGATGGTAACCCTTCGGGTTTCTTGTTGGAGCTGCAGTGCATCTGTGTTGAAGACTCTGAGCGTAACTAGAAAGCAGTTGTAATCCCCTTGTATGAGTTTGAACCCACGACTGACCCCACAGAGGCCTACACCTTAAACCCCGAATTTATTCCTTGACATTCAAAACGGAAACTGAAGGAAACCTAGTATTGGCAACTACTCAAGCTTCTATATTAAGACAACCATCGGTTGACCTTATTCCTGAAGTTTTCCCGTTCGGCGAATGCGCTGAGTCGGCTTCTGCTTTCGTCATATCGCACCGCCCCTCCTGAACAACTAGCAGCATGGTCGCAAGCTTATTCCTGGGGCAAGATAGCGAGTCCTGCAAATGCAGCATTTCTGACGGTAGCAGAGCCGTGATGCCCGGCCCGGATGGCTCCGCTGTGCAGTCTACACCAGGACACAGGTCCTCCTGGAAAAGATGGTGCAGACCGTGCTACATCAGATCCCAATATCCCTTCAACAGTCCTGTATACCTTAAGTAATAGGGGCCTTATACGATTATGGTTTACAGTAGAAGCCAAAAAGTTGGAAACCCCATAGCCTCAATCCTTAAGAGTGATGTATAGGGAATCCCAGCACTATTTGGCCTTAATCCGGTTTCCAACTTTATGGGGTTTACTGTAAGGTGTATTCCTTAAATTAAGGGATATTGGGATCTCTGGGCTACGTCCTAAGTCTTGACCCCAACGATTCGCTCCCAGGCCCGACTGAAGTCGGAAATCTCGGAACTCGCAAAACTCGTGGAAGTTCCTGTTTTTGGGTTAACCAGTTTTTATGGTTATGACCCTATAATATGTATATATATATATACATATGTATATGTATATATATATATATATATAGATTTTGGTTGACCAAAAAAGGAACTACAATGGAGATTATAGGCATGCTGTCAGCCGTCAGCCTCATCAGGGTAAAGCAGTGCACTCGGCCGGCTACGTCGGAGCCCCGTCCTTTTTGCCGAGGACTTGCTTAACGCTGTGTACGCATAACCTGCTAATTAACGTACCATGAGGGTAAAAGGACCCAAATCTCAGGCTTTCTGGGCCTTCATAAACTATATGCAAGCAAAGTCTTTTCGTCTCACCAAAACAGGGCCTTAGTATTTAGAACAGGGTTTTTGGGGTCGGTTCATTGCAATATGTAATCCTAAAAGTGACTCTGAGGAAGAGTATTACCAGTAGTTCAAGCGTCTATATAACAAGCAAGGTCTTTTCGTCTCGCTAGCATGATGGCATGGTATGCAGCCCCCGATACTATACCGTCCGCATGCATCCCTGGAGAGACAGCAGCACCTGGAGTGAAGTGGCGTCTGACCTCATATGCACACCTTTCACAGCCCAGACCGGGGCGAGCCTATCTATAACCGCAAACTGCTCACGTAAATAAGGAACCTGTTTGCTTCATGACTGTGTCTGTACATTACAGACAGATGTAAATACAAACATGCAGCAGCCCACATCCATGTCCGCACCGATACCTGCATCCGCCACCCCGGCCCATCCACCCACCCACCAGACAGACAAACAAACAGACAGCCAGACAGGCAGCCAGACATGCAGGCAGGCAGGCAGACAGACAAACTGACGGACAAACAGACAGACGGACAGACAAACAAACAGCCAAACAAACAGAAGAACACAAACGCGGTTACTGTTCAGCACACAGAGGAATGAAACATTCCTGAAATCGATGCTAAGGATCACAGACAAACAAACGGACAAATGGACAGACAGACAGACAAGCAAGAGAACACCTACGTGATTATTGTTCAGCACGTAAAAGAATGAACACTCCTGAAATGGGTTCTATCACACTCCAATTCAAGCCAGTGCCACTTCACGGAACTGACTTCCTGAAATCCACCAACCCTACGAAGCTAATCTCTGAGAAACCTAAACCCGAAAACCCTAAAACCTAAACCTTAAACCCTAACCCTCCCTCATTTGGACATCATGCGTGCACCGACCAGCTCCATAGAGGCGTCGGTTCCTCCGGCGGGTTTAGGGTTTCGGGTTTAGGATGTAGGGTTTGGGTTTCGGGTCTAGGGTTTAGGGTTTCGGGGCCGGGTTTGGGGTTTCGGGTTTAGGGTGTGGGGTTTGGGTTTAGGGTTTAGGGTGTAGGGTTTGGGATGGTTTGGGCTTAGAGTTTAGGGTGTAGGGTTTGGGTTTAGGTTTAGGGATTAGGAGCTGTTCCCAGACCGCCAGAAGGATCCGCAAAGTAGATCCCTTAAGGGGCTTCCTGCATAGAAGTATAGTGTCCCAAGCTAGGGGATCTACTTTTCGCATCCTTCCAGCAGCCTCAAAGGTATAGGGGTAGGTTTGATTGATAATAATGGTAATAATTGTACAAAAAAAGCAATAATGATACAAATTTAATTTATACAAAGTGTTTAGAAAACACAAGTAGGGTATAGGTGGAGGCAGGGTTTCAGGTGGTTTTTTGCGGGTCTTGAAACCTATGCTTGCCACGGCTGAAACCAGCACGGAACCAGAACGGGGGCATCCTGCAGAGGGCCTTTGTTGGTTTCAAGCGGGTAATCTCTAAACCCAAACCCTAAACCATAAAATCTAAACCTTAATTCCTGAACCCTATAACTAGTATCCCTTATGGTATCCCTTTGTGGAGCCCTTTAAGGAACCCTCAAAGGAACCCCAAACCCTGTTTCATGGGTCCCACGGTTGCCAGCGGAGGCCCAGCTACTGTTGATGGACAAAATCCTGCATAACCTTAAGGACTCTAAACTATGGGAACTATGGTATATTCCTTATAATGGGTAATGCAGGATTTTGTCCATCAACAGTATCATATCTTGATACGGAGTTGCAGAGTTAAGGAGGTTGGGGAGTTTCCCTGGTGGTATAGGTGTTTAGGGGTTTAGGTGTTAAAAGTTAAGAGGTTCAGCAGCTCAGGGAGTGTAGTGGTAGAGGAGTTTAGGAGTTTAGCGGTTTAGGGGCTAATATAGGAGTTTAGGAGATTAGCGGTTTAGGAAGTTTAGGAGTTCAATGGTTTAGGGGTTTGGGGTTCAGGGCTTAGTGCTTAGGAGACCCATGGGGCTTGGAGACCTTCGATAGCTACCCATAACCCAGCAACTAACCAAATAAGTAAGGGGCATCTAAAGGGAAAACAAGGAAGTGCAAGAGCCAAAGCAACTGGCCGTAAACGAAAGCAGTGGCAGCAGTTCAATCACGGTAGATTATCATGGAGTACAAAAGACACCAGGGGAGGGACTGCTGGTCTGCTACCTGCACGAGAAACCTTGAAGATGTGCTTCGCACTGCACTGGTGGCTGTTGCTGTGTGGTTTGCTCTGCGCCATTACCCAGGCCACTGTTGTCCACGGCACTGTGGCCACTAGTGAATCTTCAGCGCCCTGTGGGCGTGTAGGGTTTGTCACTACCAGCACTATTCAGCGGTCATGTCATCGATGGCACCTTTTCAAGCCTCCAAGCTCGACACCCTGTCGCTGAACTCACCTTGAAACCCCCAACCCTGATGCCTGCACTATCCATTTGTCGCAGCCTAAAGCATGATTCAATGACAAGGCCTGATGCGACCCACACGCAAGCTGATGTAGGGGCCTTCATAATTGGAATAGGGATTTGGGGCCCAATATACCAGAATTTAAAAAGGAACCCCCAAGTATAGGTAACAATTAAGGCCCCTATGTTAAGCGAGCCGAGCGTCTGAAGACCTTCAGGTGCTCGGCTTTTGTCCGTTGCTTCCTGTGGCATTAACTAGACCCAAGAGTAACCTAGGAATAAAAAGGGTGCCCTTTTTGGGTTAAAGGCGGCTATAAGAGAACCTAAACCCCAAAAAAGGGAATAAGGGCCTACTCTGGGTCCTAGTTAAACAGTCTGATGCATAGCGTGTGCAAAACCAAGGGGTCCCCCCATATCGCGGACCCAAACCATAATTTTCATTCCTACTATAGAAACCTGAAACCTCTACTTCCTACTATATGGGAGTTTCCGAAAATTAGGGGTACCTTAGAAGGGGTCCTTATAATAAGATTCCTACTATTTAGGGTACTATATTAGGGTCTCCTATTTTCGGAAACTCCCATATAGGCACTTCGGACCCTTTGGGAAAGATAGGCTATGCAGCACTTGAGGCTCTCAAGTTTAGGGTTAGATTAGGCTGGGTTCAGGATGGTTTAGGAAGTTTAAGTTTGGGGTTTATTTCGGGGTTTCTGGTTCTAGGGCTTGGATAGTTTTGGGATGTATTCGGAACAAGGTTCAGGACTGAAGCAAGGAGCCCTGAATTCCGGAATCCGAATTCAGGGAGCTCCGTAGGGTTTAGGATGGTTTAGGGTTTAGGATTGAAGGAATGTGTGTTCATGACTCTTAACAATCCCGCACCAAGCAATGGGTCGCTGCAGTCCGTCCCCGAATTCCCGAGCTGCGGGAAACGGACGTGGGCCAATGTGCGTTCTGAGTCTTTGTTGCGCCTACGGCTCAGGTTGGTCCGCCCTCAAGTTGCAGCCCAGGTACTGCTGGCTGTGTAGCCGTTCCTTGCTGCACAGACCGTCTCTGGCGTCATGCCCCCGAAGGCGGTCTTGATCTTGCTGAAAAAACCCTAAGGGTCCAAGTACCTAATAATCATATACTCCCCAAAATAGTAACCTACATTATACTACTATCCGAAACCCAAGTACCTTATTATCGGGGCCTTTGGACCCTTAGGGAAATGCTCAGCAAAGTCTTCAAGCGTCTTGCACGGCCACATCGGAGCCACCTGCGCCCAGAAGCTCGCCCTCAGGATCATGCGGGCGGCAGTGAGTTAGGCTTTAGGGTTTAGGGTTTGCGGGTGATACTTTCCCAAAGCGATATGGTGATTCCTGAAATAGAAACCCTACATATTCAATACGTAGGCACTTAGGACCCCTTAGGGGGTAACCAAGACCCTTACAAAAATCCATCTCGCGATATTATACCCCCGCTGCCGTTGCACTCGTGATGTGGGAGTTTCCGAAAATAGGGACCCTAATTAATGTAGTACCCTAAATAATAGGATGCTTATTATAAGGACCCCAAAATGAGGTACCCCTTCTGCTTGGAGACTCCCATTTGGGTACTAAAAAGGTCGTCCCTAAACCCGATCAGCAGTAGACCGCAAGAAGCACATCGATGGAGTGGAGATCTCTATGGGCTGTGGCCTGCATGCCCACGACCAGAAACAAGGCACATGATTGAGGGTTTAGGGTTTACGATTAAGGGCTTGGAGTTAAGGGTGTAGGCTTCAAAGCCGTTGCGGCTTCTCGGGCATAGGTTTTCCGTTTCAAACATCGGGGATTAGGGCTGAATCATGGCTTGCCCGAACCCCATCCAACCTACCATAATTCCCATGTTAAAGGTATTAGGTGTAACCCTTTGGGTCCGAATGACCCAAGAATTAGGTACTCGGTTCTAGGATCCAATATAGTTATGTAGGTTAGGATTCTGGAGAGTATATGATCACGAGGTACTTGGACCCTTAGGGTAATTCTCATGGCATGGAGTCAGCTAGGGCTTGACAGCTTAGCGGCCTGTCACCAGTAGGGTCTTCGAGTGTACGTTGAGCAATCCAAGACTTATAAGAGTAACCTAGGAATAAAAAGGGGTGCCCTTTTTGGGTTAAAGGGGGTTATATGAGAGCCTAAACCCCAAAAAAGGGAATAAGGGCGTACTCTGGGTGTAGAAAATTTGGCGCATCTCCTCAACCGTACTACCTCCAAACCAATGTCTATTGAACCCACCACCCAAAGTCTACTGACCTCCACACCCTAAGCCATACGCGAAACGCAATACCCTAAAACTAAGCCCTAAACGACACCCTATAAACAATACCCTAAAACCCTCAAAAACTACACACTTTTTAAGGTTGAACTTGGAGCTGTCCTCATTCGGCTAGGCGCGGTTCGGATCACCTCCAGGCTGTGGGGTGGGCTGCAGTGGAAGTTCCATGCATTGCCTTGACCCAAAGACTAGAAGCATTACTACGTATCACCAGTATGCACAAGGAAAAGTCACTACAGCCTTAAGGTAAGAAGCACAAAGTATGGGATTTATGGTATGGCCCCGACTATGGCTTATGCAGATTCCGTCCGTCAGTAGGCCGTCATCACTGACTCGCTGCTTTTGAATTTACTACGCTGCTACTACTACTACTAGCACTAGCACTAGCACTAGCACTAGCACTAGCACCCTAGCCCTAGCCCTAGCCCTAGCAGTAGCAGTAGCAGTAGCAGGTAGCAGGTAGCAGGTAGCAGGTAGCAGGTAGCAGGTAGCAGGTAGCAGGTAGCAGTAGCAGTAGCAGTAGCAGTAGCAGTAGCAGTAGCAGTAGTAGTAGTAGTAGGAGTAGTAGGAGTAGTAGTAGTAGTAGTAGCGGTAGTAGCAGCAGTAGCAGCAGTAGTAGCAGTAGCAGTAGCAGTAGCAGTAGCAGTAGCAGTAGTAGTCGTAGTAGTAGTAGTAGTAGTAGTAGTAGTAGTAGTAGTAGTGGTAGTAGTAGTAGTAGCGGTAGTAGCAGCAGTAGCAGCAGTAGTAGTAGCAGTAGTAGTAGTAGTAGTAGTAGTGGTAGTGGTACTGGTAGTAGTAGTCGTCGTCGTCGTCGTCGTTGTTGTTGTTGTAGTAACAGTAGTAGGAGTAGTAGTAGAAGTAGTCGTAGTAGCACTACTACTACTACTCCTGCTGCTGCTGCTGTTGCTGCTGCTGCTGCTGCTACTACTGCTACCACTACCACTACCACGACCACGACCACGAACCCGATCCACTACCACTACCACTACCACTACCACGAGAAGCACTACTAATCACTACTACCACCACTACCACTGCTGCTGCTACTCCTACTCCTACTCCTACTCCTACTCCTACTCCTACTGCTACTGCTACTGCTACTGCTACTGCTACTGCTACTGCTACTGCTACTGCTACTCCTGCGCCTACGCCTACGCCTACTCCTACTCCTACTCCTATTACTCCTTTTCCTACTCCTACTCCTGCTGCTACTGCTACTGCTACTGCTACTCTCAGCCAAAGATCCTGCAGATTCCCGTGACCTTGTATCCCAAACCGCAGCAGCCCCATAATGCACTAGGGATAGCAATACTAGGACTCTCAAAGACAGGCGGCTTATGCACCGGGAGTCTGCAGTACCTAACCAAACCTTAAACCCCAATCCCGAAACCCCACACCCTGAAACCTCCTTCTCACGAAGCTTGCGTGCGAGCTTTGCAACTTTGTAATCCAAAGACCTGAGGGACAGATTCGTTTAGGGCTTAGGGTTTACGGTTTACACAGGTTGGGGTTTGGAGTTTAAGGTGAAGGATAAACCTGGGTCAGGGCTAAGTGTTTACCCAGCAGCTTCGGCTTGAAGGTTTAGGTTTACCTATAGTCTCCATTGTAGTTCCTTTTTTGGTTAACCAGTTTTATGCTTAGGATCCTATAATAGAGATTGGTTAACCAAAAAAAGGAACTACAATGGAGACTATAGGCAGGGTTTACATGGACCCTGTAATGTGGCATCCTTTTAGTTACCATCTTTTCCTCAGGGGCTGAGTACCCTAGCCCAAAAGAGGTTAAACCTTTCCAATTATGGTAGGTATATATATATATATAATTATATAGGTTACCTGCTCAGCTACTAAGTTTCTTGCTGCTATAGTACCCTGAACCCTAACCATGCTGTCCCAAAGGGTACTGCGTTCTAGGCAGGGTTACTAGGTGAAAGGTTCAGGCTATAGGGCTTCGGGTTTGGGGCTAGGTTTAAGGCTTAGGGGTTTAGAACTTAGGGTTTAAAGATTCCGGGCTATATTGCTGGTTTGTCTTCTTTGCTCAAGATACAATGAATGTTTCTGCAAGGGATGCTAGAAAAGCATTTGCATACCCTTTTTTTACTAGAGTGGCTGGGCAGGGTATACGGTAATATGAGAAAGATCGAGGAACAAAACTGCCAGTTTAGGCCATTACAGAGGGTTATTAGGGTAAGGCTTAGGGTTACAGGCTATCGGGTTTAGGGTACTGGGGTTTAGGTTTAGGTCCTTGGGGTGTGGGATTGATGGCCCCGATTGTGCTGCGATTTGGTTACGAAAGCCGAAGGCCTGCTGATTGGATGCACAATAGCTTGCCAAGCGCACTTCGAAAACCCTAAACTTCTGACAGTCTCCAAAAACTTAGTTGTACACATATGGGGTTAAGCGTATATGAACAGCCTTGGACACTTTAGTTGCACTAATGACCAAGCTTGCCAAAGGAATGAGGCAGGTCGCTTGATATCCGCATGCATGGCCACTTGGTCGATCGCTCTTGCGGGCCCCTTGCACCGCATAATTCCGTCAATAAACTCGTCGAGAGTGACCTCGAGCTCATAGATTTTAGGGTGCGGTGGTTAGGATACAAAAACAAACTGGTTTCAGGATTTATCAGCATGCTTTGGCAGCAAACGAACCATTAAGCACAACAACTAAAATGCAAAATTCCCAAACCCTCAACCGTCGCGGAAACTGACGTGAAACCCTGAACCCTAAAACCCTACACCCCGAAGGCCTAAGGATTACACTTTCATCCTACTTGTCGGGTATCATGGGGAACCAAAGGTTAACCTTTTTCATAATATAAGGATTATATAGGGATTATACTACCCCGAAAAGGTTAAAGGTTCCTACTCTACTACTAGGTCATGAAACAGGTTGAATTCCAACCCAATGGCTATGAAGGTCCAATCCATGTGCGCAAGCAGATTCAGACTACATCGAGCCGTAGATTCATGCCGACAGGGGGGGGGTTGAAAACTTGACGACGCCACAGCAAAACCCTGTCACAGACTGACTTCAGCGATGCATGCACGCCTCCCCATCTCCGTTGTCGAGCAAGTGGAAGAGCGCCACACCTTCCTTGGCCCAGTGCTGTCAAATTCCCAAGCTGCAGATCTGACCTTAACCCCAAAACCCAATATACCCCAAACTGAACCCTATACCTAAGAAACCCTAAACATCTGAACAACGCGATCCGCCGGGTCGCTAACGAAAAGGGCTCCTCGTTGCTTGCCAGCATCGTATACTATACTTACATATCTCGCCACATCTGACCCCCTCTGAAAACGAGGACGACATCCAGTTCATGCGCCCGAAATCACGACCCAGTGGATTTGGCGAGTCTGTGAGCGCTTCCATCGGTCTGACATGGCTTGTGTCGGACATTCAGTGCGTGGCTAACTTGAACATGCAAATATCATGCCTGCAGGGTTCCTTGATATGTTTAATCGCTAATACACTCCAAACACTGCTCCAACATATTTGGCTGCGTTTACCCGGGAGTATGAACTTTAGACCCTGGGTTTGAGGCCTGCGCGTCCGAACGCACCGAACAATCTTTTCCAGGCACCAACATCGGCCAGTGGAGGTGTCAAAACCCCTTGAACTCTTTACCCTCCCTAAACGCTGAGACCATGTTTTTCGTGCATCCCCCGTGCTGCCATATCCCTAATATGTCTTTTCTGCAACACTTCTTGAAGACTTCCTGGATCAATGCTGCATCATTTGAAGAATCATATCTTTTCATATTCATTGTTTGGGCCAGTAAGTCAGCGAAAATAGCATTTTTTTGTATTTCCTAATGACACTGCTATGGTGGATGGAACAAATTCCGAACCATCTTTTTTACCTAGCCTTACACCCTCAGACCAGGAGCACCGTAACCTGGGATCATGCACGGTGCAACATGTCCTCCATCCAACACAGGACTTGAAAGCTTTCCTACCATGAACCAGGCTACCTTAAATATCGCGAACAGTCCATCCCACCACACAAGCATACAAGTTTTGGAGGTCCTTGGCTGTGAAACCCCCCGGAAAGTTCCAAACCTAATATAGGGGCCTTAATAATTACATAGAGGGGGTTTTGGGGTGTATAAAGTTCTACTGTAATGATAACGAGGAGCCCTCAAAAGAGTATAGGTTAGTATAAGGAACTATTTAGGCCCCTATCGTATGCAGAGGCCCTCACAGCAAGAGTTTGGGTCGAAAAATAACTGTTCCAAACCTTGAGAACCCTAAACCCCGTCCTAGCTCCGAACCCTAAACTGAAGACAGGCCCCCTCCCCAGCGATAGGGGCCTGTCGCAGCAGGCTGACCGGAAGGAGCCTGTGGACCGAGGTTGGCCACTGAAAAGGGCCTGCCCGAGGTCCTGGACATGCAGGTCCACGTGGCTTCGCAAAGGACGCCTTTGTCAGCCGTATAATGATAGCCCTAAACCCAGGCACTTTTGGCCGGGAGCTTTTGAAGTCCTCTTCTGACTCTTTAAACTTAAGGGCCGGAGCGTAAAATTAAGGACACGGAGCCTAAATTGAGGACCTGGAGCTTAAACTTAAGGACCAGGAGCTGAAAATTAAGGACGACGCAGGACCGAAAATAAGGACCTGGTGCTGTAATTAAGGACCCGGAGCTCAAAATTAAGGGCCGCAGCCTAAATCCAAGCACCGGAAGCTAAAAAGTTCAAGCACCGGAAGCTAAATTAAGGATCCGGCGCTTAAAATCATGGGCCTGGACCGAAAAATAGAATCAATGACCCACAGCTTAAATTTAAGGATGTGTGGGGCGCCCCAAAAGGTTTGGGGCACCAGGCCCGCAAATTCCAGGGACGCGGCAGCTGCTTGGCCATCGTTTCTGGCCTTTAGATTTCAGGGCCCAGGATTTTGGGCCTGGCCCTGTCCAAGGGCGCGGCATGCCAAAGCTTCCGGATCAGAGTCCTTCCTCCAGAACCGTTTGTTTAGGAGACGATTCTCTCTGCCAGATCGGTGTTTACACTTCGAGCGACCCTTACGGGGTGCGACGGACGGGTTGTTTGTTGGAAACCCTTACTTCTCGTCGAGCGGCCGCACAGGCCGCGAGGACCCACAACCCGACACCAATCCATCTCAGATGTGGCTTGCTGTGAAAAGTGTTTCTGTGTCGAACTGCGAAGGGAAGCAGAAAGCAAGAAAGCTCCCCTTGAGAGGAGTTTGGGGGGTGAACCCTACTGTAAACCCCAGTTGAGAATAGTTGGGGTGGTTGGGGTGGGACAACATGCTGACGCAAGCACGCGATAAGTGGATGCTGCCCTATTCCTAAAAAACGCACCCACCGCGCGCCTACTGCTACACACCTTAAACTCGGCCCTGAACCCTAAACCCTAAAGCCTAAACCCTCAACTGCATCCCGGCCGCATGGAGATCCAGTTCAAGAGTTTCCAGATATGCCGCGACCTGCACTGTTGGGGTCGAGGGTTTGGGGTTTATAGGTACAAATGTAAGATAGGGGCCTTTAAAAGTTTGGGATCGGGGGTTTGGGGATTATGAGTAGACGTGTAATAGAGGGGCCTAAAACATTGAAGAAGGTTTGGTGGGCCATTCTATTTTACTCAGTCGGAGGAGGAACTACAAGGGTACCATTGAACAATTTTCCGAGCCCTATAGTAACTATAGTAGACTCGTGTAACTCTGCAAAATAACGACCCTATGGCTCTAAGGACTCAAACTTTCAATCTTTCGGGCCCAAAGACCATGCTACGTGTAAGGCCTGGTTTTAACCCCTGAACTAGACCCCTCAACCCTGAACCCCTAGATCCCTAAACCCTAAACCCCTTAGATCCCAGATCCCTAAACTCTATATATCCCTATAGGGGCCTTAATATTTTGAAGAGAGTTTGGAGGTATATTATACTATAACTATAATAAGGACCCCCCCCCCAAAAAAAAAATAGTGCTGGGAATTGTTTCGGCCCTCTACTATAGTATCCTCAGAGTAACCCCAATATAGAACCCTTTTATGGGACCCTTTAAATGGACCCCTATTCTAATTATTTGAGCCCCTTTATTACAGTGAACCCCAGAAAGTTGGAACATCGATTTAGGATGATTCACGCTGGGATTCCCTTTGCTTTACTTTAAGGGCATGAGGCTACTGATGTTCCAACTTTCTGGCTTCTACTATAATTAAACTGCTTTCGGAGTTCCATGCCTTGGGATTCTGGAGGATGTCGTGGAGCCTCTCCTGGACGGCCCATGCAGCTGCTGTAGGGTGCTTAGGGTTTAGAGTGTAGGGTATATGGGGTTTAGGGTTTAGGGTATATGTGGGTTGGGTTTAGGGTATATGGGGTTTGGGGTTTAGGGTGTAGGGTATATGGGGTTGAGGGTTTGGGTTTTGGGCTTAGATTTAAGGTGTAGGGTATATGAGGTTTAAGGTTGAGGGTTTAGGTTTTGGTTTTGGGTATGGGTTTTTTGGTTTAGGTTTTAGGTTGTGGGTTTAGGGTTTAAGGTGCAGGGTACATGGGGTTTAGGGTTTAGGCCCGTAGGATATAAGGGATGCAGGGTGTAGGGCCGTATACGGGATTTAGGGTGTATGGGGTATAGCGTGCGGGGTTTCGAGAATGTGGCGTGCACAGGCTTGCTTGTAGGATTTAGGGTTTGGGGCTTCGGGTTTAAAGGATTTACCATAGGCCTCAAAGTAGTTCCTTTTTGGGCTTCATATTTAGAATTCTATAAGGTACTCCCAAAAAGGAACTACTTTGGGGCCTATGGGTAGGGTTGAGCGTCTATGAGTTTAGACTAATAGGTTTGCGGGCTTGGGGGCTTCTGGTTTGGGGCCTGGGGCTCCGGTATACGAAATAATGTAGATTTCTCGTAAAATTTGGCTTTCGGGTTTAGGGTTTCGCTTTTAGGGTTTAGGGGTTAAAAAACTCGGTAGTTGAATCGGAAGAGAAAGCAGGCTCCACAGAGGAACCCCTCAGACTACGCAGGCACGTGCTTGAGCCTTGGGCTTGTCGGGATGCAGGGTTTAGGGTTTGACGTCTCGGGTTTTAGAAGGCTAGCAGGGAGGACGTCGCAAGAATCACCAACTCACTTGCTTGATTATGGCTTTTATTAGTACTATTTCTATGTTACATAATATCATTATTATTATCATTAGATTACTATCTTGAAATTGTCGCGCACCTCCGAGATGATTCCGTCCCCGGAGTCGTCGATCGCCAAGAATATACTCTCAAGTTTTGCCACGTACTGAGCCTTCTTGCCTCAGTCTTGCCCGGGGTGCAGGGTTTAGGGTGTTCCTGCCTCTTTAAAGAACCTTCCCGTTTAGGGTTCCTTATTACGATTTCTTTATATATGTCCTTAAACAGGTAGATCTTTGAGGGTTTAGGGTTTAGGGTCTAAGGGTCCATGTACCCAAATGGCATATACATTGACCCTAAAGTACCTGCACAGGGTATACTACTGGGGTACATGGACTCTTGGAGAGGGGGACTACGAGTTCTGAAACACTTGTGAACACCACGATGCATAGCTTCATAAAGCAAGTTCGAAAGTTGCGCCTCGAGAACGAGTGTTTGTTTCGAGTACTTGGTAAAGGCCACTACGGCGATGTCAGACGAAGGTTTGAGACTTGATGTAAGTACGGGGAGATGGTTGTAGGCTTTGCAGGATACCCCAAGACCCTGTTCAAAGCAGTGTTGCTGTTAAAGAATAATGACGAAACGAATAATAGAACCAGAAATAATGACAATAAAGCATCAATACCAATAATAACAGTACTGACAACTAATGGTGATTGTAAATATAACCACAATAGTAATAACAATAAGACCAATAGTAGTAACAGTAGCAATAACAGTAACAATAGCAAAAACAACGAGTAGCAAGAACAATTGTAAGATTGGAATGCGAAATAACGAATATACATATTACTGTTTTACTATAAATACTTATGTTAATAGTTGTACTAATCATGGTATAGCAACAATAATAGTGATAACAAGAACAATGTTAATATCAACAATGATAATAGTATGATGATCACTATTGTTGTTGTGAGCATAGCTTGTATTGTATGTTTTGTATGAGTATTAGTATTAGTGTTGGTTCGAGAACTATTACTAGTCATACTGCTATTACTATTACCATTATCTGTATTTGTACATTCTGAGTAGTATGAGTACTGTAATTTCTGCTGGTATTACTATAATGTTGATAACTGTCATTTTTGTTTCTTGCTATTATTATGAGCTATAGCAGTCATGGCCAAGGCACGAAGCCGATCAACCACAAGTTGCTCCGCATCGTTTTGCGCCGCGTCAAGCGTGTCTTTCAAAAACACCTGGGGTAGTTCTCTTATTTAGCGTCAGCTTTAGGGGTTCAGGGTTAGGGGTAGTGTTTTCAAGACCTCCTTAAAGGGACCCTAATTTAGAGAACTACCCGCGAAGGCTTTGGGTTTAGCGGCTTCGAACCCTGTAGCCTAAACTTGTCAAGAGCAGGATTTGCGGTTCTTAGTGATCGCTGGGAGGTGGTTGAGGACGGATCGAAGTTTGTCAGGCTTGACGGAGCCAAGTGTGGTTGGCTGGGGCTGTTTGGATGTAGCTGCTTGCAGCAAAGGCGCGGCAGAGATCACTCGAATAACAGCGAAGACCACCTAGGCTGTTCAGTGATGCACTGGGAAAAACCATATACTTGATGTATTTGAAAAGAAGCCCAGAAACACAGAATTGAAACGACTATACCACTCAAACACCATGCCACCAAAGTTATGTAGGGCACGAAGAACAAGACGTAGGCTTGGCTAACCTTCTCCAACACAGGCCTTGCGCTCGTGGGCCAATTGCCGGCCTCAAGCAATCAGAACGAGAATTGCAACCAAGGCAGTAACATCACGACTGAGATCAGAAGATCAATGCATCTGGCGACTGTGACCTACACACTTTAAGTTTCATCTGAGCGTGGGATCTCCTTCCACCTCGCAACTGCAACTACAATGATCGCCTGGCTCTCGTGCTCTGCATCCTGGTGGCGGGACTACTGTTCTTCTTGTTGTGAGTGTGACAGCTCTCTAGTGTAGCTCTCTGTAACCCAAGCAACCGGACATATCAGCCCTCCCGGAGGAGAGGGGCTGCAGCATCAACTACTCGATGCCAGTCCAGCACCGTCCATATTGCTGGCATCTTCAGCAACTGGACGAACATTGCAGTTGGCAGTCGGGGAACAAACTGTGGTTGCAAATGGCGTCTAACCCCGAAGCCGCTTGGGGGCCCAAAAAATGCCATAGTCCGTCTGCGTGGCCACATGCACAAGGGGCTGTGCGGAGAGACCGCAGAGACCGGAAGGCAAGATCATGAAAAGGCCGGAAAAGGACCAGGAAGAGTGCACGCTATCAACCCTGCACCCTGAACCCTCAGGTACGCAAGAAGATACCTAAATATATTATGGTTGGTAGGAACTGCAGTCAGTCATAAAGGCATCGACAGCCGGGCGAGGCACAGCATAAACACCTTCTCGGAAGTGCGCTGCAGCAACTGAGCCATGGACGAAGGTAATTTCGAAAAGCGTGTACATAGCCCGATATGCGGTTCCTTGGCGAAAGCCCGGTCAGATAATCATACCAAGGGTCCAAATATAATGAAACAGCGAATGCGCCTGAATTGCTGCCGAAGGGTCCGTAACGCATGAATATCCATTTTCGGTCCTCGAAATCCATCTCTTCCTTGGATTATAGTTCATGCAGAAACCCCAAAAAGTCAATGTCCTAAGAACCGACCAGAAAATGCCAAGCTTCACTGACCACGAAGTCTTGCAGGAGGTTCCCCATCATTAAGGCTCCCATGGACATGAAGACCAGCAAGAGGACCTGAATTCAAATTTTAGGGTTGACCTGGACTCCATAAAACCTTTCTTTTAGGGTTCCCTATTATGACTTCTTTATATAAGTTCTTTAAAAGGTAAGTTACTTGGGGTTTAGGTAAGGTTTAAGTTCTAGGGTTATTCGCGGCCTAGTGACGGCATCAAATTTCGTGTATATAGGTTGGCATGGGCAGGCCTACTCGCAAAGAAAGAGTTCCCACGACGTGCTTGGCTGCTGCGCAGTGCAACAAGAAGTTGAAGAAGCACACCAAACCGTGCCTCCGAAAAGAAACTTAGTAGACTGCTCGACCAGCACAGCAGGCTTTTGACGGCAAGAGACGCTCTTTAACAAAAGGAGAGCTTGGAATGTTCTGTTCACAAGCTGCCCGCTCGAGCTCTTGAAATTGGAATGAAGCATCTCAAATGTCGACACGATATCCTTACTTCTCAACCCTATGGCGTGAATTCTCAAAACTTTCCGATTCCGATGCAACACATATACGTAGCCCTCGAACTTCCATTCAGCCTGGCTGCCATCGACCAGCAGAGCGACGGTAGAAAACACTGGCACGCCTTGACCAGCACGCGCAACCCTTGAAAGAAGCGCAGGCTTCGTACCTTCCGGAGTGCAGGAGTATATACATACATATATATATATACACACACACACATACATACCTTTAATTTAAGGGCCTTAATAATTAGAGTAGGGTTTTGGGGGTTCCATATTATAGCTATAGTATCATATAGGGTTTCGGATCGAGTCGCCCTAGTAGCGATATAGCTGAAGCCCCAGTGGGAACAGCCCACGACGGCAAAGAAGCCATCTGGGACGAGCCCCCGCTGGCATCGCAACCAACGTGCTAAGAGGCACAGAGCCCGGCTGAGGCTCCATCAACTCAGGGCTGCTGGACATCGTCCCTGGGCTCGGGACCTTTCCTGTCTTTCCTCTCATCACTCGAGGCCGCGCTACCGGGAGAGCTTGCTCCCAGCCCAACCACGGCCGACAAAGCGGCAGACACCCATGGGAAAGCCCCGCTACGAGAGATGGGATCACCACGACGGCTGGCAGGCAGATGGACGCTGGGAGCGATCCTCTGGATCGCAGGGCTGGCATGGATATGGCAAGAACTCAGCAGCCAAGGGGCGTGGAAAGGATGCCAAGGGGCAGGAGTCGAAGACCTTCCCCACCTTCGAGAGCATGCAGATAGCGGAACGCCACGAAGGAAAAGGACGTGCAGTTCAAGATGGCCCTTCACCGGCGGAGGAAAATGTTGCGGGAGCCCTGGTCAGATCAGTACAAAAGCTGGTCAACACGGTCCGCAAGAACGAAGGCAAGGTCAGGAAGGCGGATACGGAAATCGTGGAGCTAGAAAAGAAATGGAAACTCTACGAGCAGGAAATGAAGGTGACCTTCGCCAAGGAGCGCAGAAAGTATACGGAGAAGCTGCAGAAGTGCAAGCAGGAGAAGAGCGAGCAGCAGAACTCCCTCAACGAAGCTCTTGTGGAGCTCTACGCGGCGCTGTCTGGAGAAGCGACAGGCCCGAACGAGAAGACAGAGGACATGGCTGTCGACGACGAGGACCAGAAAGCATGGGATGCGCTCATGGAAAGTGGCAGGAGCCCAGACAGTGTCGCGGGCCTCCTGGAAGATGCCATGGCGGGCAGTACGGCTCTGCCGGTCGAGAAGCAGCAAGCGCTCCTGAAGATGATGGAGGACCATCGCAAGGCCAAGACGGCAGCAACCAGTACACCGCCCCGGCGTGGAAGGAGGGCAGCGGAGATGACACCGGTGAGCAAGAGATCTACAAAAGAGCATGGGGCCATGGAGAAGCCGCCGGAGATGGATGCACCGTACCACGAGGGCACGGAACCGCCAGGGCCCTACGTTTCTTCGCCAACTACCAGATCGGGGATACCGGTGGTGGCGAAGGAGGCGATCCGCAGCTCTTCCAAGACAGGCAGGGTCAGTGTCAAAAGCCAGGGCCGTACACCCGAGCCACCGCCACTGGGAGGAACCACGCTGGCGGCGAAGCTGGAGCTCAGCCGAGACAGAGCGATGCACAAGGCCATCGATATCCACGACGACGACGACAGCGAGATGGAGCTGGCCGGCAACAAAGACGGTGGTGGCGGCAGCCTAGGCGGTCAAGACTTGGACCGAGCAACAGGCGGGCCGTCCACGTGGCGTTCGGCAACTATATTATGAAGGCACGGGATCAGGGGCTTTTTTGGTCTGTCCCCTGTGGCCTCCGATCTGATTTGATCTACTACCGCAGCTTTTTCGGTCTGTCTGCGGACACTGGTTTTGAGAACATCGAGGTGATCTCCTCTGTGAATGCCCTCGTGTTCGAGTACAAGTACTTTGACATCTTTGACTATGTCGAGATGATCCAGCATCTGCTCGGCCGGATGATCCTCACTTTCCTGGTCGAGAGCTATAACGCTGCCAATGGAGTAATTCACACGGGCCTCCTGGCGGTCTTTCTTGGGCTTCTTCAGCTCCTCGGCTCCGGCGCACGTTTCTGCCGGCTGGGCAAGGGCAAGGCCTTTGTAGCTGTGGCGTGCATGCTGCCGCTACAGGTTGGAGCCGTTGGAGGGGAGCATAGAAACGCTGGCGCCCACTCACATGGGCGGCTCAGTGGAAATTCGATGTTCTGGGCGGAAACCATCCCGCTGAGGGAACAGCAGGCAGCCGCTTGGCAGCGACACGTGTGGGAGCTGCCCCTGGGGCATACGTTCGGCGAGGTGGAGTCCCCAAACTTTGAGGTCCCGGCTGGCTTTGAGGAGGTGGAGCCGCCGAGAGCGGTGCACATCTCGATCTGGATAGGAGCTGTCTACTTCGAGCCGGAGATCCTACACATTGGGATGGGGTTCCCGCTCACAGAGGCGCGGCTACGTCGAGTCACGGTAGAGGAAACTTACCTGCCGAGCTGGCTTTCCACATCGCTGGCTACCACCCCGCAGCTGTCAGACGACTATGCCAGCTATGTCTTGGTCCCGCCCTGGGTGCTGCTCACTGAGCAGTTTATCCTCGTTGCTGATGTCAGTGCCATTGGGTACGGGGTCTTCCCTTTCTACCACCAAGGGCCAGTGACGAAAGCCGCCATCCACCGGGCGATCAACATCTCGGCCCGTGAGCCGATCGAGGTGTACGTCTTTGGGGAGTTCAGCCCTCTCAGGCCGGACGAGCAACGAGACCCAATCCAAGGCGGCCTGGTGCGGATCAAATACCGAGGCGACCCCGTTGACTGGACTTCGGAATTGGAAGCCCGATTAGACAATGAGCTTCTGTGGAACCCGGACACAGACCCCCCACCGCCGGCTCCAGGCCGCTTCCTTGACTTCCAGGCTGCGGAGGAGTCGGTGATCAATATGGTTTTCAGGGCGGACCCGCGCAGCCAACAGCAGATCGCAGCGGATACATTTGGCTATGACACTGATGAGGTGTGGGTCCTCGCGCCCACTGACCGACCAGAGTCTTTGGCCCATAGGACCCGTCGAGTGCGGTCGCTCCTTGCTGTCCTGAAAGAGCCGGAACACCCTCGCGCCAGCACCACTGTTGTCTTTGTGGATCTACGAGGAGTTGGCCGCTGGCCCCAATGGATTGGACTGGTGTCGAATGTTTTCGATCCGGTGCCCTACCTGGACTCCTTGCAGCTGCCTTTCTTCGAGAACTGGTCGATCATTATCCATGGAGGACGTAAACTTGGCGATGGTGTCAGGCTTGAGGTGCAAAATGGAGAATTGCTGTCTGTGGTGCTCCGATACAACGACGATATCACCCCCACAGCAAGTTCTGCGTCGAGCACCAGTACAGGGGACTCCGACGATGACGGCCGTGACTCTCCGGACGGCCAGCAGGACGGAGCGAACGATGTCGACATGGGTGACGTCGACGGTGCCACAAGTGACCGGGATGCTGGCAATCACAACGCGACAGAGCATGCGGAAAGCACAGATGTTGATCGTAGCCGGTCCCCCCGACGGACGAGAGGAACTGGGGCGGTCAAGCCGCTATTCCTCGCAGCTCTGCTGCCGCCCATCACCCATGACCTCACTCAGGAGAGGTTGGACCTCCCACATCAATATGGAGATCTGGCGAATCTCCTCCGACCCTGGCTGCCCAATTGGTTAGCAGATGCCTGGGAGATGCCCAGCCTGCATCCATCCACAAGACAGGCATGCATTAAGCTTGAGCACTGGAGTGATCTGATGGCTGGCTCTAGTGAACCCTTTGAAGCGCACCTGTATACTGACGGCTCCTACATGGCCCCCCGTGGCATCACAGGTCTTGGTGTTGCTGTCATACTGTGCGCCGGTGAGCGCCAATCGCTCTTTGGGGTCATAGGAGAGCAAATCATGGGGCGGCCAGATACACAGTGGCCCCAAGATGGCCCGCCTGTACTGCAGGCGGAGCAATCAGCCGTGGCAGTGGCGCTGCTCTGGCTATGCCAAAGTTGCCGTATCCTGAATCTCAGAGGAGCCACCCTGCACTTCGATAACACTGCTGCGGGTTATGGCACCAGTGGTATGTGGGAGGCAGCCAATGAATTCGGTGTGCGCCTGAGACAGCTGGGACAATTTGTGGAGCGTCTGTTCACCAATGGTCTACAATACCGTCATGTGTCAGCGCACCAGGGTGACCCTTGGAATGAGCTAGCGGATACAGCTGCCAAAGCGGCAGCCCTTGGCCGTCTCGGTCCGAACGGACCGCCGAGACACTGTGTGGAGTCCTTCCTGGTCTCGGACCTCAGCTGGCTTGCGACGGCGACCTCTGGCATGCGTGGCTCAGCCCTACCGATTAGAGATGGCACCACGTTGGTCTGGTCGCCCGTGGACATAAGCGGCCCAAGCCCCCTGACCAAGGAGCAACTGGTGCCCACCGTGCCACAGTGGCCAGGCAAACCTACTGCACGTTATGAGTTCCACGTTACCGTGGCCACTATAAATGTGCAAGGCTTGGCTGGTAAGCATGCGTACCTGGAAAGCCAATTTGAACATGAGGGCTTCAACATTGTCATGCTGCAGGAAACGAAGGAAGCGCAGGGAATGTGCCAATCATCCCGCTTCCTCCGGATAGGCTCTGCAGGATGTGGACATTGGGGTGTTGGGATCTGGATCAGCAAGACCCTAGGTCTGCTCAGTCACGCAGGCCAGGCCTGCGGCGTTCAGGAAGAGGACATCAGTGTCATTCACAGCAGTGCTAGACTGCTACTTCTCTCTGTGAGCCAAGGCAATTTCAGATGCCTGCTGGCGTCGGGGCACTGTCCACATACAGCGCACCCGGCTGAAAGGGCGGAATTTCTGGAAGATCTTGAGCGCCGTCTCCAGCCGTATATGGCTGTGCAACTCGTCATCCTCGGCTTGGACCTGAACGGGAGGCCTCCGACTTTCGTTGACAATGTCACAGGTGCGAGGGCCTGTGGTCTTGAGGACGAGACAGGTCGGCAAGCTGTTCAAGTCCTGGCTGATCTCGGAATGTGGATGCCGTCGACCTATGATGAGTATCATTCCGGTACCGACGAGACATATTGCCACCCGACCGGGAAGCGCCATCGAATTGACTTTGTCTGTATTGGCGGAGCGGCGACGCCGCTGGCGGTGCACAGCAGAGTTAATCCAGAAATTGACACTGGATGCCCCAGGGAGGACCACTCTGTGGTACAACTTGACCTTCATGGGCTCTGTGGTAGGGTTTCCGGGGCCCGCAAGTTGTGGAGGCCTCGTTTTGATTGCCGGAAGATCAGCTCGCCTGAAGGTCGAGCTATCCTGGAACGTGCTTTCAAGGAATACGACCACCCTGATTGGCAGCAGCATGTGGACTTGCATTGTCAGCACCTCCAGGATTTTGTCATTGAGATCTTGGAACGGCACTTCCTGCTCCCACAACAAGGCCCGCGAGCGTCTTACATCCCGGATTGGGTGTGGGAGCTCCGCAGAGCGAAGCTTCGCCTGAAACAGGTCGCTCAACACAGACGGCACTTGTGGCGTGATCAAGTGCGGGAGGCCTTCAGGGCCTGGAAGGACCCCTATACGGGGAGCTTGGCAGTGAGCCTCGCCAAGGACAGTCTCTCTACCAGCTTGCATCTACGGCCATCGGTCTCACCACGGTGACGATCAAGAAGGCGATTTATGCGGCAAAGGCGGAGTACTTGCGGACACTGGTCAGTGATGGGACAAATGCGTCCCAAATTCTACGGCAAGCCAAGAAGGCGGGAATTGGTGGCCGGAAATCCCGACCAGTTGTAAGACCCGCCCCAAAGTTGCTGAATACGGAGGGCCTCGACACAACGTGTCGACGAGAACGCGATGATCTCTGGCTGCAGCATTTTGGGGCTATGGAGCTTGGGGAGAAAATGGCCATACAGGATTTCTTGCGAGAGCCATCCCACCGGCAGCAGCCCTCAGAGGATGCACAATGGCGATATGAGGATCTCATCAACCTCACCGACATCGAGAGGGTCTGCCGTCGCACCTCCAGTGGGAAGGCGTCAGGCTTGGACGCAATCCCTGGTGAAGTTTTGAGATCAGCCCCGGCGGCGGCGGCCAGATTACTGCAGCCGCTCTTTCTAAAGAGCCTACTGAATTACGCTCAGCCGGTACAATGGAGGGGAGGAATCCTATACCCGGCATGGAAGCAGTCTGGCCCTGTTTCTGAACCGTCGAGCCACAGATCTCTCTTTGTAAGCAGCCAGGTTGGTAAGGTGCTGCACAGAGCGCTCCGGGACAAAGCCCAGCAACATTTCGGCTCAGTGCTGCATGATATGCACTTTGGACTACGCAAAGGAGCACCGGTCACTCTTGGAGCCCTTTACATTGCCAGTCACATGAGGAGTGGACGGCGAGAGGGCAATTCCGCTTGTACCCTCTTCTTGGACATGCGATCGGCTTACTACAGGGCCATCCGGGAAATCGCGACGGGTGCCATACGTGCCGATGACATGGCGCTTCGAATTATGCGAAAATTTGACCTTGATGATGAGGAGATCCATGAGCTGATGGGTGTGATCCATGCTGGGGGAGCTTTGCGGGACTCTGGTATCAGCCCGGCACTGTGTGCGTCTGCTGCCGATCTACACAGCCGAACGTGGTTTGTATCAGCGCAGTGTGGGGGCGACTACCTCAGTACCACGATGGCGGGGTCCCGTCCAGGCGAGTCCTGGGCGGATGTCATCTTTGGTTATATCCATGCCAGGGTCCTGCGGAGAATTGCGGAAATTTCGGAGGCCGAGGAGCTTTGTACGATCCACCATCTGGATGAGACAGCGGGCATCTTTGGCCAGCCGCATGTGGGAGCCCCGATTATGGCGACGGATACTACATGGGCCGATGACTCGGCATTCCCGCTGTCCGATGTCAGCCCCGACCGACTGCTCCGCAAAGCAAAACGACTTGGGTCCATCGTTATCAGTACTTGCCAGGCCTACGGAATGGCTCCCAACACCAAAAGGGGCAAGACCAGCTACCTCTTCGATCTGAGAGGCAAGGGTCTGAACGCTGCAAAAAAGGCGCATTTCGGCAATGGTAAGAGCGAGCTGCTCCTGGCTGACCTCGACATGATTATCCCCATTGTCCCGGTCTACACCCACCTTGGTGGGGTTTTGGACGGCCGCATGAGTATGAAGGATGAGACCGGGAGACGCCTCTCCATTGCTAGAGGCTCCTTTGATGCGGGTAAGAGGCTCTTGTATCAAAACAGGACGATACCGTTGAGGGTGAGGGCTAACCTCTTCACCTCTGCGATCCTCCCGACGTTCTTCAACATTGGACTGTGGGAGCCGATTGGGGAACAATGGCCAAAGCTATGTGGAGGATACTCGAGACTACTGCGTCGACTCCTGCAGCCTCAGTTTGGGCCTCATGATACGCTCAGAATCCCCACCCCTGTGGTACACCTCCTAACGGGGTGCTGGACGCTTGACTTGGAGGCGACCAAAGCAAGACTCGGCCTGCTTTGCTCATTGGTAGCGGTCAACCCGGCGCCGCTGTGAGCAGTGCTCCAGTCGGAGCAGATATGGCTAAGAACCATCCAGCAGGACCTTCAGCTGATCGTCGGCTACGGTGGCGACTGGCCCGATTTGCGGCCGGCGAATTGGCCGCAATGGTGGCATTTGATTCGTTGGGACGCTGTGGCCTTCAAGCGACGGGTCAAGAAAGCCCTCCAGAAGGCCCACGAACAGACCATCAAGGATGGGGCCATACAGGCAGGTCTCTGGGCCATGTTCCGGCAAGCAGTACGCAGCCGGCCCAACTTGGGTTTGGTTGCAGTCAATTGGTACTGCAGGCCCTGCAAGCAGGCCTTTGGCAGCAAGCGTGGGCTCGGAGTCCACCTTTTCAAGCGGCATGGACGTAAGGCACAGTATAGACTGTATGCTGTGGGTACGCTCTGCCGTGCCTGCGGTAAGCAGTTTTGGGCGCAGTCGCGCCTCTACATCCACCTACGTGATTCCCCAAAATGTGTCCAGACCCTAAGACATCATGGGCTTGGGGCTGCCGCAGCCCCGCCGGGGAAGGGGAGCAGAGCATGGAAAAAGCAAGCGGATGAGGAGTACACGCTGGCCCTTCCCCAGCCAGCTTGTGAACCGCTGCAACCGTGGCAGGCAGGACAGTGGGATGACGTACAGCTTGCGGCCCATGCGGACCTCTGTCAAGTTCTCTTTGGGGAACAAGAATGGGAGTCGGCGGAAGCGCTCTCGGAGCTGCTCGAGGCCACTTTGGCCTGTTTTCCGCTCTACCGTACGGAAGAGGGGGAGGTGCTCCGCTACATTGCTGAAGAAGTGCGACTTCTTCGTGCGGATGATCCAGAATATCCCTGGGCGTCTGCTACCTACGATGTCATCCTCGACACCCTCGGCAAGGTGGCGGAGCAGCCCATATATGTCGAGAAGCCGGAGGAGGAAGAGGTCAGCGAGGCCATCTCCTTCAGGCGCTTTGCGACCGTTGTGAGCCAGGATGAGTGGAACAAGATCCACCAAGTTAGCCCGAGTAGTTGTGGGACCCATGCACAGTCGTTTGTACTCCTGGATGCTGGTTGGGAAGCAGAAAGACCAGTTTTCAGTGACGACTGTAATTTTTCTGCCACGATTTCCTCGGCGCTACTGTGTGTGCCGAAGCCGATCAGGTTTTACAGGGCCGTGTCTCCACCATACAGGCGCCTGAGAGCTTCTGGCAGTCCCCTTTCGCAGCCCCCTTTGTGGCGCTCAGGGACTTTTCGCATGCCTAATTAACGCCGCGTACACCTCTGAAGGCAACGGAAATCCGGAAATAGTATCATATACCCCCCCCGCCCCCCCCCACAAACCCTGCTCTAATTATTTAGGCCCCTTAAGTCCCCCAGATGAAAAAAACAACTCAGACAGAGATTTAGGGTCTGCTTTTGGGGTTCAGGGGTCCCAGGGACTCAAACTTGTTAACATGTCCTCCTATTCCAACCCAGACCTTGAAAAATCCCTGAATTGCGGAATATACCTTCAATCATATTAAGGATCCTATTATAGTCTAAAGTATATTCTTTATAGATCCCTTTATAGATCCCTTTAAAAAAACCCTTTCAGGAACCCTAGGTTTAAGGTATATTCCTTAACTTCGGGATTTTGGAAGGTCTGGGAAGACATGTCTCAGCGACTCCCGGAAGCCATCTTTCCGGGCTCTGGTGACTTAGTAAGTGGGGTTGAGGGTCTAGGGTTTAGGGTTTAGGGTCTTAGGGTTTAGGGTCTAGGGTCTAGGGTCTAGGGTCTAGGGTTTAGGGTTTAGGGTTTAGGATTAGAGCTATAACCCAAGCTGGGTTTAGGGATTGATGATATAAATCCTGCATTTACCCATCATAAGGAATGTACCATAATTCCCATAGTCTAGGGTCATTAAGGTAATGCAGGATTTGTTTCATCAGCCGTAGTAAGTAGGGTCCTAGTTAGAGTTATCAAGTGCCCTAGGTAGGGTTATCCTAAATATAACCTTACTGACAACCTTACTTATACTACGTCCCAGGAGCCTCTGAGCAGTAGATGAGACTTCGGAAAGTCTTGGGGGAGGCCTTTAGTGCCAAGCCCCGTAGTAAGCTGAAGGCCGTTTCTTTCTACCTATAACTCCATTGTAGTTCCTTCTTTGTTTAAGCCAGTTTTATGGTTAGAATCCTAGAATAGAGATTTTGGTTAACCAAAAAAAGGAACTACAATGGAGACTATAGGTAGATACCGAAACGTCTCGACAGCTCTGAGGCGTTTTGTTGAGAAGCGAGGGATGCCCATAAAAGTCCCAAGGCGACAGCATCAGGCCAATAGTTCAGAGAACGTCCTGAACCCCATATACTTAAGTCCGAACCCTAACAAGAGCACGGAAATTCCTTGAAGGTTCCTGTGCCGCCTGTGCCTCTTGAACTACTAGAACCGCAGCAAAATTCCCCTCTTCGAGGATCGTGTTTGTAGCGCGGTTTGAGTTTACATAGAGCAACACCAAACTGAGTATTCAAAAGCCAAATTATACATCAGAGCACAGAACCAGGACTGAGATGCTACGTCCCCCTGGTCCTCCAGGCGTACCCCAGAGTCAAAACCAGGATTCTGAATTTCAGTCGATGAGATGTACCAGGTTGGGTTAGGGTTGGGTTTTAGCGCTATTTCTGTTTCTGATACTTGGTATTTCGATTCGGATCGAGATAGCGAAAACAGCCGTGGAAAATAAATATGCTTCGAACGCCAACACATCTGCCCGCCTTTCCGAAATCCCTGCCGCCCACCCCCCGAACATATTGCATTGCATTTACATCTTTTTGCCCTCTTCAATGGAGGATGGCGTAGGCTGAAGCCTCAATCTATAACGCAAAAGCCGAAATGCAGACAGTTCTCGATCTTGCAACAAATGTTGTCAGTACAGTGAGTAACATGGAAAGGCTGGCCAGGCGGCCGAATCTGTCCACAACTGGTCAGCTGTTGAGTCTAGTCCTGCTCCCTTTCCCGAGCGGCGCACCATCCGGACCGCTCGAAGAGTCTTCACAGCGCGCATGAGCCGCAGCACCTTGGATGGTACAAGAAGTCGAACATGAATCTGATAGTCATCAATGATACCCCTAAGCCGATACCCAACACAAACACTACACCTTGAACAGCAAAGGCTATAACGCACCAAAACTTCTAAACTTCAATACTCGAAAAGAAAACCCTAGGGCTCCAGATACCTAAATACGGTTGATGGACAAAATCCTGCATTACCCATTATAAGGAATATACCATAATTCCCATAGTTTAGGGTCCTTAAGGTCATGCAGGATTTTGTCCATCAACAGTAGTAGGTTACTGGGGTGTATAATATATGGTTAGTAACCTACTATTTAGGTAACTGGAGCCCCTAAAGAAAGCCAAAAACCGACTGAAGGCTGCCAAAGAACAACGATGCTTCTTGAAGCGCCGCTCCCCTCCAAGGCCAAGCTCAGCACAAGGTCGACAACACCAGAGAAAACCTGGGTTACCTAGAGTAACCAAGGTACCCCCAAAAAGGTAGGTGTATCATTCTTTCAGGGTCATATCCCTTTTTGAAAGGGACATTGGTTACTCTAGGCAGTAGTTTAGTGTTTGAGGGCTTTAGGGTGGAGGTGCTGTCCTTCAGATTACTGAAGATGTATGCACTGTGGTTTCTGCTCTTTTCTTTTAACTTTTCAGAGTATGCCATGCTTTGCTTAGCTTATGAACCTCCTACACCGAGGCCAAGGAAAAGTTCTCAAGGCGGCCCGGAGACAAGGATAGTGTCGAGCAGGTTCGTGGCATCCCTGCAAAGTTAGGGTTTATGATACCCCAAGGGTCCAAACAATTAGGTACTCGGTTTTGGGATAGTAGTTAAGTAGCTCAATATTTAAGAGAGTATATGATTATTGGGCACTTGGACCCTTAGGGATATGGGGGTCGCGGCTGGGGTTTGAGAAGTTGGCTCTGATCTTTGCATATGGGAGTTTCCGAAAATAGAGGACCCGAATCTAGTACCCTAAACAGTAGGATCCTTATTATAAGGACCCCAAAATAAGGTACCCATAATTTCCGGAAACTCCCATATGAACCAGCGATGAAAGGTCCGAGCCAGCCACATGAAAACACGAGTTCACACACGTATACGGAATTCGCTTCGCCTGCTGTTCCTGCCAAGTCGGGCAAGCACCTGCTAGAGGGGCCTTAATCATTAGAATAGGGTTTGGGGGTATGCTATACTAGAATGAATTATTCAGGCCCCTATATTTACTCTGGACCGTCTTCATGAGTTTCGGTCCGGGGTTTCGCATGCGGAATTCCGAGATGAATGGCTCGGAGATGGTTTTGGTTTAGGGCTATTTAGGGGTTTAGGGTTTAGGGTTTCGGGTTTAAGATTAAGACCTCTCTCTCAACGTTAACGGCTTCAACACCCTAAGCTGAAGTCCTGAACGCGCATGGGTGGCCGAATCATGGTGCAGCTCTTAACCCAGCACCCTAACTAAACCCTGGATTGTATGGTTTGGACAGCCTGTTGTATGGTTAGGATCCGATAATAAGCAACTAAGGTAACTAAAAGAACCGAGTTATAAGCCCAAGGAGCCATAGCGAGAATCACATTTACAACTAGCCGATGGAGTTTTGTTATCCAAAAAAGGAAAGTAACTCCTAAAAGGACTAAAGCCATATCTTTGTGCCCAAACCCTATAAACCCTAACACCTAACCCCCTTAAACCCTACAAACTAAACCCTGAACCCTCAGGCCTCACGAAGCGCCAACGATCAAACCAAAGGCGAATGGACCATTCCACCACGAAGACGAACACAAACATCGCGTCGATGACGGAAAACAACACGCGTGTTTCCTCGAGGTCAAAAAAAGGGTTACTGGGGCGGGAAGAAAGGCTGAGATTTGTCGTAAGTGACGGGCACATGTCTGGACGCGATTTCGCCAGCTTGGTCCGTACCATTCCTACTTTTATGATGGGTTTCCTGCATGCTGTGAACTTACATACATAAGCGCATCTTTCTTGGTCAGTGCTTGCTGTAGCGAATGATCATGTGCCCCTGATCAAGAGACTCAAACCGTAATAAATATACTATATGCCCCTTGAAGTATTTTAACGGATGAGGGATCCTTAGTTAAGATAGCATTCAGCTACGCTGTATTAGTCTTCTTAGTTGAGAAATCACGTGCCCCCAGGCCCTTCGTATGTAGATCATCATGAAGCAGTTTCACTCGAAGGTGTTATCACCGATATTTGGCTCAAGACACAAAAGGAAGCGTTATCATTACTGNCATTACTGTGTCTTGTGATCAGAGATTGCCTTGCAATTAACTGGTTAACAGCCTCAGCTTCGCTAGGTGTCGTAGCGTAGAGCCTTTCGACGCCATAGCTCATCCATATTGCTCCCCTATAGGGTAGAGCTTGAAATCGGAGTGTCATTGGTCTAGACAGGGACCTACCCGCCACTTCACCTCCTTTCCATATTTGCACTGTTACCTGCACTCCCCGCGTAGGCACGAGCCAAGCCTC
>BGNK01000714.1:0-59835 GCA_003297005.1 Symbiodinium sp. clade A Y106
GAGTAGAAGAGCAGGAGTAGGGGCGCAAGAGAATGAGGAGTGGAGGATAGGAAATAAAGAATGAAAGATCGCTGAGACAGGAGAAGAGGAGCATCAGCATGGGAGTAAGTGAGTAGGACCGAGTAGGACTAGGGCGACTAGAGAAATGGGAATAGCAAGGCGCGAATAGGAGAGTGGGAGTGGTAGGAAGCAGTAGGGTAGTAGGAATAGGAGAATTACTAGTAGACCGTGGGCTGCACAATCCTAAACCTGATGAGGAGCCTGCAGCTACGACACCTCAAGCCTGAGCCATAGCTGAAGAATTTAGATTNCTGATGAGGAGCCTGCAGCTACGACACCTCAAGCCTGAGCCATAGCTGAAGAATTTAGATTGAATACTATACAAAGAGAGACCCGTCAAATAATACATAAAGGTCCTTGCCACTTAGGGCTTTAGGGGGGGCGTAGGTTTAGGGTTTAGGGGTCTACTACGGGTGTAGGGCTTTAGGGTTAGGGGTTTAGGGTTTAGGGCTTTAGGGGCGTAGGTTTAGGGTTTATGACTCACTCTAGTAATAGCTCCAACAAAAAGGTTGTGAAAGTAAACTCCGGATCCTAGTCTAGACGACTCAGGCACTCACACAGCAAGGGACAAGGACCCAAACATTTGCTGCTTTAAAAACGGTTTTTGATTTTGATACACCATATACAGCCCTTATGACTTGTAGAATTTCTATACACCCCCTACTAAACCCATTTCAGCCCGAACCCTAAACCCCTGCAGAGCCCTGGGCCCTCAGGACTGAGGCACAGACGGAGCAGAGGCTCTCCAAGCACGAGGCTTTCCAAGGAAACGCCGGCGGCCACCACACGGTCGCCCTCTCGGCCTGGGCTTTCTGGTAAGTGCAATGACCTCTTTCTCCGCAGCACGAGTCGAAAGGCCGACCTGGGTTTAAGGTTTGGCTCTAGTCTTACTAAGAGTTCGATGGCTGTATTTTGAAGGTTTCGGTGGGGTTCTTAGAGAAGCACTTGCAAAAGTTCTAGAAGTCTTAAACCGGGTTTTGCTAGTATTGGAAATGAGACTTCTATAAGGGTTTGAAAGACTTATCAGAATTCCATAAGGGTATTTTCAAGGGT
This sequence comes from Symbiodinium sp. clade A Y106, assembly GCA_003297005.1. Classification (NCBI taxonomy): domain Eukaryota; class Dinophyceae; order Suessiales; family Symbiodiniaceae; genus Symbiodinium; species Symbiodinium sp. clade A. The sequence continues at coordinate 1,114 of BGNK01000714.1, forward strand.
TCTATACGGGTTAATCGAAGGAGTGAGCCCTAAGCCCTAAATTTTCGGTGATTAGGGATTGCATTTCGGCAGGAAATCTAATCAGAAACTAGGCTCCTTGTTCCACAGCGTTAGAGTTCCTGCCCTTCTTTGTTTGGAGCATTTCAACGGTTTCTATTAAGGCTTCCTCCAAGGGAATCTTTGAGGGATTCCTTTCAGGCTTACAGTACCTGAAGGGTTCCTTTCGGGGTTCCTTTAAGGTTCAGGGCAATTAAGGGTGGTGTCCATAATATAGGGGCCTTAGTGATTAGAATAGGGTTTTGGGGTCATTATACGAAAATTATAAACAAGGAGCCCCTCTAACTGGTATAGGTAATTATTAAGGCCCCTATCGGTTTAGGGTTTAGGGTTTAACTACAATCTAGCGCCTCGCTTCCCGTTTCCAGGAACAAACAATCTGAACTCGTCACTGGAACGTGCCTAGGACAAGGGCCCGACATGGCTGTAACAACTAGTCTCACTTGAGTTTAAGTGGGATGCCTTGTTCAAGGAATTTAAGTGGGGTCCCTTGTTCAAACTGAATTTAAGTGGGACCCCTTGTTCAAACTGAATTTAAGTGAGAGCCCTTGTTCAAACTGTTCCAAACAACTTGCTTACTCACCGGTGCTCTGTCATAAGGGTTTGGGCGCTGCAAGGTTTCGGGCCACGGAGAAAACTAATGATGCAACAGGCATGGACCGCAAACACACGAGTATCGTCGCACTTGCCTGCGAGGCACGGGTATCGAAACGTGCATTTCCATTGGCCAGGCTAGCGGGGCAATGATTCCACCGGAATAGACTGATACTTCTGTACATAATGTTCCGGACGGAGCAATGTGTGCAGGCTTCTACGGGGAAATGGGGTTGTGTAAGGTGTTCAATACCAACATGCGAAGGTACGATGAACTTGTTCAATGGACTTGAAACCTACCCCCTAGGCCCTAAATTAAAGCGCCATAACATCTTAAGCAGCTGTAAAACCGTGTAGCAGTCCCTAGTAGCACCTTACGAGGACAGGATTGCTGTTTTTCAAGCTCAATTAGGCCCTAAAACCAAGGGAAAAAGGTCCAACAAGAGATGCTGGGCGGCGGGTACCGGTGCTCTTGCGCTCCTGGACATTCGGCGGGAGGTCTCAGCGCTCTTACCAATTGGCTTACCCTGCTACCTTTCTGTGTAAACTTTGATTTCCCATTTCAGGATCCCAACCATAGATAAGTTAAGTTCTCAAAAATGTGCATTATATTCCAAGGTCTTGATAGGCTTGCAGACTCGCTTAACTGGCCTTTGGTGTCCAAGTACCAAATCGTCGGGCATGGAGTACCAAGAACTGTTCAGAGCAATTCAGTGTGTAGTATTCGAAGTCGCAAAATCCTAAACCCTGTGTAGTATATGATACTGAACATGAAGCTCTACGAGTTGGGTTCATTGGTTGGACTCGCATAGAACCCTGATAAAACCAAAAGGAAGAAACCCTAATACATGGGACCTGAATCCTGTTTAGTTTTTGGCTTGGACCTGTATGCAAATCCAGAGCCTGACGATAGCATCTTACAGTGAACCCCAGAAAGTTGGAACATGGCTTTAGGAGGATTAGTGCTAGGATCCCTTATACTTTACCTTAAGGGCAGGAGGCTAATGATGTTCCAACTTTCTGGCTTCTACCATAAGTACGCTGAGAACCATAGTACAAATGAGATCCTTAATGATCCTTTGGAGTTGCATGTTACCCAGAGGGTCCATATACTGCCAGTATGGAATTAGGCGCAAAAGACCATCCTAAGAATGATTCGGGGGGCCTGATTCCAAACCAGCAGTACATATATATATATATATATATACATAGATATATGTGGCCCCTCTGTCTGGGTTAAGAATTCAAACTAACTCCTAAGAACTCTGAGGGCATGGTCTTTGGTCTGGAAAGCCTCTGAAGCGCAGTCTTCTGGGTCCAATTCCAGAGGGTCCTAAGTACCTAGCAAGAAAGTGATGTAGGGTTTAGGGTTTAGGATTTCTGTACAGCAGTAGGAATTACTATCGTGATTTGGGTAAGCATCCCCCCATATAGGTATTAGGAGCCTTTGGGAATGAGAATATGCCTCTAGGAGGCAACCAACAACAAGGAACTGCAATTGAGGGTCTAGGTAAGCTGACACAAACCTCAACTGCAAACTCAACAAACGAACCCAAATGCAGCAGCCAAGCTCCTAACTCCACAATCTTGGACCCTGAACGCTTAACCAAGCAAAGCTCTTTCCCCAACAGCTCTGAACCCAGGCCCCTGGGTCGTAAACCCATCTCCTCCACGTCCCACGGGTGGAGTTGAGCAACGCAATCCTTACCCTCAGGACCAGCGTAGTCCTGCTAAAGACTTATGTGTTTTTCCACCAGGTTGGCAGACCGGTTTTGATAGCCCCTAGACGCTCAACCTTAAACCCTAAACGGCAGGTTTAACGGTCAACCTTAAACCGTACAGTACACGGCAGGTGATCTCTGTAAGTGGACTTAACTAGGGCATGTAGGCTTTCGTGCTGCGGGGTTTGGGTCTCTGGCTTTGAAAGCTTTCCCTAGGGATCTAAGGACTCATATAGGGCTCCTTTAAAGGGATCTATAAGGGGTCCTTAAAGGGATCTACAGGGTTTAGGGATCTAAGGACTCATATATTAAGGCTTTGGGGCCCAAAGACCATACTACATAAGGCTTTTGGGCCATTTTGATCCCTAGGGTTTGAGTGTAGGTCTGTAAGACTGTAGGATGTAAACTTAGGGGCTGAGCACCCTAGCCTAAAAATGGTTAACCTTTTCTGTTATGGTAGTGTTATATAAACCCCAAAAGTTTAAAGGCTAAAGGTTACCTACTCAGCTACGAAGTAAAGTGTTTGGATGTGGGGATTAGGGGCTGGCTTGGGCTTCAGAGTTCGCATGTTGATAGTTTTTACGGCTTTGAGTTTGCCGATTGTCCGGGCACCTAGTCTCCAAAATTCTAGCCTACTGTCCTCCTATACTATACAAAATTTCAAGGGAAGCTATGTATGCAGCCCAAAACCCTACTTAATGAACCTTAATGATGCAATGTCCTTGGCATCCAAGGTCAGCTTCTGGCCATTACCTGGGAGCGGCACCGACGGCCCTCACAGAACTCGTGCGGGCGCCCTTGTAAAGGAGGCACCATCGGGAATACACTTTCTAAGAAGGGGAACCCTAAACCCTAAACCGTGGTGCTATGGCGAATCTGAAAGGGTTCTCGTCTGGGGAGAAACCTTTGGGTTTAGGGGATTCAGACAGGGGCCTTAATAATTAGAATAGGGTTTTGGGGCCCATTATACCATAACTATAATAAGGAGCCCCAAAATTGTATAGGTAATTATTAAGGCCCCTATACTATAGTACCCTTATAGATCCCTTATAGAAACCTTGAAAGACCCCTGTAAAGGAACCCTGGGAACCCTATAGATAATTATTATACTTGTCGGGTATCATGGGGAACTAAAGTTTAACCCTTTTCATAATGCAAGGATTATATAGGGATTATACTACCCCTAAAAGGTTAAAGGTTACCTACTCTACTTCTAGGTTATTAACTGGGCTTTTAAGTAACCAGGGAGAAAAAGTATAAACTTGTTTTTCATAATGGTTCCCTTTAAGGAAAAAAGTATTAAAGTATGGTACTCCAAAGCCCAGCTTAGTTGCTGACCAAACAGTGTACACTTTTAGTTTTATAGTGGGTAATATTGTCCCAAAAAGTGTAAAGGGTATCCACTCAGCTACTAAGTCTGGAATGTCACAAGACCGAGCAAACCAGGTTTTAGGTCCCCAGAGAACCCCAGTACCCCTTAATTAAGGAATAGACCCTTTAAGGGCTCCTTAAAGGGATCTATAAGGGTTCTATAAGGGGGATTGAATCATATTAAGGAATATACCTTAAATACTAAGGGGATTCATATTATGATTTAAGCTATATTCCTTAATTAAGGGGTATTGGGCTCTCTGGGTCTCGGAGCTTGGGATTGCAGGCCATAGAGTTTAAGGGTTTATAGGGGGTTTAGGGACTACGGTCTCGGAGTTTGGGGTTGACGGCCCAAGGTGTGGGATCGTAGAGTTTAGGGTTTAGGGTTTTCGGGTTTAGGGTTTAGGGTAAAAGAATAAATGTCACATCTTCAGCATTCAAGAGAGAACCTTTCGGTGGTCACGGCCACGACCCCTAAAGAACAGAGTATTAAACCCGCACACCACCCTACCCCAAGGGTCCTCATACTTTTGGGACTCTCAAGACTATAGGACTTCTGAGACCCCAAAAAGACCCAAGGGCTCCCCTTGGGAGGTTCCGAATCCTTCTAAGGAGCTACCGGGACCCTTAGGGTAAATCACAAACCCGAAATCCCCCACAACAAAGCCTAACAAAGCCTTACCCCTAAACCCTAAGCACACTGTGAACCCAAGCTGCTGAGCACAAAGGTTAGTGGCGCCCCGGTGGCTTCGTTGCAAAGCTCCTTCCTGAGAAGCAGGTCAGGGGCTTTTGCAGAGCCTTCATAGTCCTGGACCCTGAGATAGAAGTACATTGTATACCTATTTTTCTATACAATATGTAAAGCTTATACATATATATATATATATGTATGTTTATGTTTACCTATTTTTGTATACAATATGTAAAGTCTATATATACATATATATATGTTTATGTTTATTGATTTCCTTTTATAGATTAATATGGTGTATTGGGTTTGGGGTTCTCAGAGACTCGAACCCCCATACTTAAGACATATACCTGAAATCATAATAAGAATCTCTCCATCTTTCAGGTAGAATCCTAATTCACCCCACAGGGGTTTGGAGTCTCCGGGAACCTTTTCTGTCGCACGAGCTCTAGAGCCCTTATTGGGCAGACTACGGTTCACCCTTCGTCAAACCAGCTTCGCCCTCACAGACCTCATCCTGCACCAACTCCGTTCACCCTTCATCTCCCTCCTCCGAACGAACCATTGGATGCTCTTCACTGACTTCAATCTCAGCCCCGTCACGTAGACAACCCTTCGCCCATACTCCGGCACCCTGAGCAACGTCAAAGTCACCCTCGTTGGTCTCAGTCTCCCCAGGAAGCGTAGTCAACCCAATTGTTCAGGATGTATTAGGGAGAAGTCTTGAGGTGGGAGCAAGGATAAGGGTAACGCGCACAACAGCATCAGAAGGCACCAGCCATCTTGGAGAATTGAAGACGTCGCCCAGCATGGGCTCCCGCTGGCTATCTTCCACTGTCCCGACATCAGCCGAATCCACGCCAGTTGCACCATTCGTGCCATTCCTTCTGAACATGGCTTTCCTTGCCAGCAGCATCAACCAGTGGCCAGTGTGCGTTGGCTACGTACCTCATTATTTGAGGGTTTAGGGTGTAGAGGTTCGGGACCAGGGTTTAAACCCTAAACCCCAAACCCTAAACCCCAAACCCAAAACCCTAAACCCTAAACCCTAAACCCTAAACCCCAGACCCCAAACCCTAAACCCCAAACCCTAAACCCAAGGTTTAAAGACTAGGGCGCATGGGTTTTCGCTTCGCGGTCTGTGGGGTCCTCCCATGCCTGGACCAAGCCCAGAGCAGAAGTGTAAAGCCCCCTTACCTTAAGGACGAAATGAACCCTAAAAGGGCTTCAGGTCAGGTTCATATACCATAGTTCATATAATGTAGGGATTCATGGTATAGGGGTATAGGGCCCCTACTTATGAGGTTTCATTTGGTCTCTAAGGTATCTTTTCCCCAAAATCTCCGCGCTTATGGTGTCGAGATTGGGGTTACGGTTCAGGGTTCAAGGTTTAGGGTCTCTGTTTGGAACCGAGGCTCTCAAAGAAGCAGCTCTTAAACCCTAAACCCCTGATCTTAACTCGGAAAGCTTTGCTGGGCATCTTATGAACAATACAGAACTCCAACCCTCAACCCTAAACATTAACACATGACCCTCTAAACCCCCTATCCCCAAACTTGAAAACCCACCAAACCCCTTATTATCCATACCCATAAACCATCTTCAACATGAAAATCCCAAATCCCGTATCTATGCACGAAACCCTGAACTTCAAAGCCCTAGCCCTACTGTTGATGGACAAAATCCTGCATTACCCACTATAAGGAATATACCATAATTCCCATAGTTTAGGGTCCTTAGGGTCATGCAGGATTTTGTCCATCAACCGTATCCTTGGGCACCGAGGCTCTCAGAGAACCAGCTCTTTGGGGCCTGCACCGCCAGCTTCTCCATAAGCGTGGGCATCACCTGGGGCTTTCAGGAGTTATAGGCTTTCATCAGAGCCACGGTTAGGGTTTAGGGTTTAGGGTTTATGGAGGTTCATGGGACATAGTAACTAGGGTTATAAAAAAGGTAACTATAGTTTTGATTACTGGTGGCTCCAATGAAGGTACTGCTAACCTTGCTCATTCAGTCCGATGGTCCTCCAAGTACCCACAGGCTCCAAAACCTCTTAATTACGGAGTATGCCTTAAACTATACTAGGACCCCCAAAAAATATGATTTAAGGTATATTCCGAAATTAAAGGGGTTTTGGAAGCTCTGGGTTGTAGGGCTTGTAGGGTTGTGGGGATCACCTGGAGCTTTCCTGCAGCAGGGCTCCGTAGTTAGGGTTTAAGGCAATGGGCTTACGGGTGTGTAGAGCATCACCTGGAGGCTTCCTTAAAGAGAGCTGCCTAATTAGGGATCATGGGCTTAAAGGGTTTATGGGTGGCAGCGGTTGTAGGGTTTATGAGGTTTACATGCCCATAGGGCTTACAGGGTTAGCGATCACTGTATAAGGTAGCAACCCTACAACCCGAAACCCCTAACACATAAAGAACAAACTAAACCAGCATGACTATGCACCGAAACCCATCGACCCTTTAACCGCTAGAACCCTTTGCAGAACTCCTGAAGTAGACCCTGAACCCCTAAACCCCTAAACCCTGAACCCCCAAACCCTTAAACTAACCCCTAAATCCCTGAACCCTAAACCCTAAAACCCTAAAACCTAAACCCCTAAACCCTAACCCCTAAGCCCAAAACCCTTTACAACAGTAAGCCCGACTACCTGTATCAAACCTCGGCTTTCCAAATCCGCCTCGGAGGGCACGGTGAGATGGGAGGAGCTGCTGTCGATGATGGCCCGGCAGCCTACTTAGGGTTGAGGGTTTGGGGTTTAGGTTTGACCTTAGGTTTTGGGGGTTTTGGGGTTTAGGGCAGTTTAGGGTCTAGGGTTCAGGGACAAGGCCTGCAACATGGGCAGTTCTCTAAATTAGGGTCCACTTTAGGTCCCGAAGATAGTACGGCACCCTTATAAACAGTACCTTACAGGGGACCTCAACTAAGACAATTGCCAACATGTAGAATCGGGTTTGCGACCCTATACTACTTAAGGGTACGGTGTAAGACCGCCCTTGAGGGATCTACTTTCTAGATCCTCCCGGGGGTCTGGGCAGATCCGAAAGCCTCAATGCTTGGAAAAGCCTCACCCCAAGTGCTAAACTCTGGACGCTTAGACCCTAAACCCTATCTTAAACTACCAAACCCTACTTTTTTGTAGGTTCCTATCATAAACCCTAATATGGAATTTATAGGGACCCTACAAAAAAAGTAATCTTGGGTAGGTTCAGGTATCATTATGCCTGAACCCCAGGGGGTTGAAGGCCTGTGCCTAAAGCCCTGAAAGCTCTAAAAGCCGCAAGTGCTGCATGAAAGGTGCCCGGGCATTTGCCATTTGGGCTTAGGTGTTCTGGCTCAGAGGTTAGGGGTTTAGGGCCAAGTTTAGGGTTAAGGGTCACCTCAACCCAAAATAATAATAGCCTACCCTTCTACGGACCTCCGCAAGGAAACCACATACCAAACAGGGTAGGTTTCTCAGGTAGGAACCAAACAGTGCATGCCACGGCGTTGTCTGAAACCAAGGCGCGTCTTCGGCATCGTCAAAGATTTGCTTACGGTTTGGGGTTTAGTGTAGGGGTTTAGGGTTAAGGGTTCAGGGCCAGGGTTTAGGGTTTAGTGCAGGGATTTAGAAGTTTAGGGTTAAGGGTTTAGGGCCAGGGTTTAAGTTTGGGGACTACGTTGACTCTATATCCAAAGTATATTATTGGGGGACTTCATCAGTAGCTTATAGGATAGCGCTGTAGATGGACGGGTCCCTTCTAGGTTGCGTTTAACTGCTGTATGCAAATGATTCGAACCCTTAAAGACGAACACCCGAAACCCGAGCCTGGACCTCCCAACTACTCTGTACTCCACCTATAGGCCCCAAAGTAGTTCCTTTTTGGTGTTCATATTTAGAATTCTATAAGGTAATCCCAAAAAGGAACTACTTTGGGGCCTATGGGTAGACCTTCACCCCCAATCCAAAAGCCCCTGCAGCCACAATATAGGACCCTGCAAAGCCCCAAATCCAAACCATGCGACCTAAGCCTTTCCTAAGTCTACCCATAGGCCCCGAAGTAGTTCTTTTTTGGGATTACCTTACAGAATTCTAAATATGAACCCCAAAAAGGAACTACCTTGGGGCCTATAGGTATACTTACCCTACGACCTAAACCCCGCTTGAGTAATTCCATGCCTGCGCTGCAGAAGTCGAGCTTCTCGCTTCCGACCCAAACCGACTCAATCCTCACCTTCGAAGAGCTTAGAATTCGGAGGTCTGCAGGGGGTCCTTTAAGATCCTTAATATGAGAATTCCTCGAAGCATTTATTGAAGAGTTGGGGGTTCGCGGCTTGGGTTGGTGGACAGGAGGTTTTAGAATCTAATGCTCTTGGGTGCTTTTGGATTTTTTGCGATTAGTTGGTCTGGGGTTTCGGGGTTTAGGGCTTGGGATTTTGGGATATTGATATTAAGCTTCTCCGCATCTATAACGGTTCTACAGGGCTTCTATTTGTTAGGGGTTTAGGGTCTTTTTGCTTCAAACTATCGAAGCTTAGCTGGTATTACCTTGGGAATCAGATGACATGGTATAAACCCCTAAACCTTAAACCCTAAAACCCTAAACCCTAAACCCTGAAACCCTTTTGGGGTTCATGTCGTCCTTACAGTGGCGAGGCACGGCCCCAACCTACAGGCCATCCTCTCGCAGAAGGGTCTTCGGCCCCAGCGCCTTACGACTCTAAGGCCCTTAAGAAGCTAGGGGATCCCCAGGGTAGGTGGTGACGTCGGTGCGGGTTCCCTCGTGTCTTTCGGACGTTGACTTCGCCCCCCCCACCCCTGCGAGTCGAAGAGTATCAGCGCCCTGGATTGCAAGGAGGGCTACAAGTCAAGGGCCATTTGGCGATACTTGAGTAACCACGGGACCTTGAACAGAATTTGCAAGTGTACCATTTTTTGAGGGTAGGCCCTGAAACCATAATAAGGAAGGCCCTTTGGGACCCCCCAAGGGTCCAAGTACCGAATAATTACTCATATACTCTCCAAAATCCTAACCTACATAACTACTATCCTAAAGCCGAGTACCTAATTATTGGGTCTTTTAAACCCCTATAGTGCCCTTATAGAACTCTTAAAGGGACCCTTATAGTACCCTTATAGAACCCTTTAAAGGGGCACTAACTATTGGGTCCTTTGGACCCTTGGGGTTTAGGGTTATGCCCCATGGCCAGCTCTTTAGTCCTACCACGGAGATCCTGAGATGGCTTAGGATTGACAGAAAAACCCAGAGCCCGGAGCCCTAACGGTTCTAGGGCGTTCGGGTGCCGGCCAAGGGTTGAGAGTTTAGACGGTTTAGGGTTTAGAGGGTTTAGGGTTTAGGGGTTAGGGGTTTAGGGTATACCCGAGGTTTAGGGCTTAGGATTTAGGGTATACCCAAATCGGGACAGGGTTGCAGGGACTAGGATTTAGGGTTTCAGGCTGTGCGGCCAAGTACTCATAGTGGAGTCCCTAAGCATGCCTAAACCCAAGACCCTAAACATCCTAAACCCCAAACTCTATAAGCTTTAGCCTAGACCCTCCATCTACCCTCCACTAAACCCTAAGTACCCTTTATTTGGGACCATATACCCCTATTTGAGGGTACAAGGAGGGTCCTGGAGACTTTAGCCCTGGACCGCCACCCTAAACCCTAAACCCCAACCCTGCCTGCCAGAAACCCTTCTCGGGCTGCTCCACGGGAACCCAGGTGATGTTGCTAGCAGTGCGATCTGGGTTGTGACCTCTGGGTTGAAGAGGGTTTAGGGTTTAGGGTGACCTCTGGGTTGAATCAGAGGGTTTAGGGTTTAGGGTGACCTCTGGGTTGAATCAGAGGGTTTACGGTTTAGGGTGACCTCTGGGTTGAGGATTTGGGCTAGGAGTTTGGGGTTTGGGGTTCAAGATGGTTCAAGGGTTTAGGGACTGGGGTTCAGGGGTCGAGGGTCTAAAATGAACCCGGGGCAGTTGGGATATGGAGTTCCCGTAAGGGTATGAGGATAATGGCTTCTAAGTCTAACCGATAGGGGTCAAAGTCAAGGTACCAATGCCCAATCAGTCGGATCGCCAGTCCCAAATCGTGAATACTATCACGGTTTAGGGCTCAAGGGTTTAAGGCTTTAGAGCATTTGTAGATCTTTAGAGTTTAGAGGGCTTCAACATCTTTGTATGGGCTATGATGAGGGCTTTACTTAAGGTGCTACAAACTGGCTTTATACGGGCTTTATGTAGATGTATAAGCGTGTATAAGTTGGGTACTGCCCCCATACAGGAACAGTCTACAATCGAGCTAAAATTAAGGGCCTTAAATATCTATATATTAAACATATCTTTCAACTGTTAATGAGTGGGGGCAGTATCCAATGTATCGGGGCCTATAAGTGCTTTATAGTCTCCCTCAAAGGTCGGATTTACAGGTTCGGGGCTTAGGGTTGGCCTCCAACCCTAGCTGTATAGAGGGGCCTTTATAGTGAGCATATGTAGGGTTGAAGGAGGGAGAATATTCTACCATAGTTGTCTTAGGGAACCCGAATGAATTGTATATTCAGTCCGCTATAGGTAGCTTGACCTCTTGATGTGATTCGTTTTTGGATGAGCTGCTAACCAGTAACCATGCATTTCGCACAGGCGTAGCCGGGCCTGAATCCAAAGAAAAAGCAGACCTACAGCAACTTCCCTTGCCGTTGCCTGTAGCCCTAAACCACATATGAACAACAATCCCAAAAAACACACTCACAAGTTTTTGCCCACATAACCCTTGTATGCATATCTTTTCAAAGGACCCTCCCTCTTCTACATAAGCCTAAAACCTAAACCCCTAAACCCTAAACCCTAAAGCCCTAAACCCTATACCTTGAACCCAAACCCTAAACCCCTGAAATTAAAAAAAAAAACGCCGCCCAGGGTGCCGCCCAGGGTTAGCTCAGCAGGCCCAGGCTTCGCCGCGGAAGGCAAGAAAAGACCGAAGCGACCTTTCTCGTAGCCAAAAGGGACCATAAGAAAAACAAACATGTATGTATGTGTGTATGTGTGTACATATATGTATATATATATGTGTGTGTGCAGGGTTTAAGGTTTAGGGTTTAGGGTTATATAATTATACTATACATATATATATATATATACATAAGTATATATAAGCTCCTTTGGCAGAACTAGAGGTCTCCCTAAACCATGCTTAGAGTCCATATATGCCACTATTAAAACCATGATTAGACTGGTCTTTTGGGTCCTCATCCCATTGAGGTAGTATCGTTGGACCCTCTGGGTCATGTAGCGGCCTTACTGATTTCTTTAACGGTTCTTTAAAGGGTCCTTATAAGGCTTCTAAGGATTAGGGCTTTTAGAGTGTGGGGGCTTCGGGTTTCTAGGGTTTAGATGTTTTAGGCTTGAGGGGGTTTTCAGGGTCCTAGGGGTTTTTAGGGGTCAGGGTTCTTTACAGGGTTGAAAGTTTAGGGTTTAGGGTTGTGAGGGTTTCTGTGAGGGATCTAGCATGAGGGCTTTTAGGGTTTAGGGTCCGCAATCTACAATACAATCTACAATAATACTATAGTGAAGCAGCCGTCAATAAGTTTGGAGAATATTATAGTCGACTTACAAGAAGGAACCCTGAGGAATACAACTATCGTCGACTATTGTGGCCTCTGATAAGCTCTCACTGCTTCCACCTTGTTATTTTTGGCGTTTAGGGTTTGGGGTTTTGCTTGTTTAAGGCTTACTGCCGCATTAATCATCTACATAAAACCTGCACCCCGAAATCCCCGAAGCCCCTATTTCATGCTTAAGCTCCATTCACGACCTCAACCCTAAATCCTAATATAGAGGCCTTAATAATTAGCATAGGGTTTTGGGGCCCGTTATACTACATTTATATTAACAAGGAACCCCCAAAATAGTATAGGTAACTATTTAGGTCCCTATATTACCGAAACCCTCGCAAAATCAGTCGGAGGGCGTGCGAGGCCGTTGAGACCCAAGGTTCGGAGGAAGTTGAAGGGCTCCGAGATGGACCTGGGGGAAAATCGGCTGCTTAGGGGCTGAGTACCCTAGCAAAAAAGGTTAACCTTTTCTGTTTTGGCAGGGTTATATAAACCCCAAAAGGTTAAAGGTTACCTACTCAGCTACCAAGGCTGTTGAGGCTTGTCGGGTTTAGGAAAGTTTAGGGGTCAGAGTTTCGGATGGTTCAGGGTTTTGGGTTCAGGCCTGTCGGGTTGAAACACGTATGTGTGGGATTAAGATAGGTTCTGCTCCGGCTGTTAGGCCCGAAACCCTGAAGTCCGGAACCGTATATCCTACCTTCAACGGCTGACACTCTAAGAACGGTTTAGGGTTCAGGGTTTAGGGTTCCCCGAAACTTAAGTTCTAATTCATAAACAAGCAAAACCCCAAAATCGTGCGCCTCACACCCTTCAATCCGTCCAAAAACTCTATCAATCACAGCCTGTAATCCCGACGCCTTCAGCCCTGAAAGCCCTGAATACGAAGGTCTAAACTAACGCCTTCAGCACCTCTAGATCCCCAGGCTGAGAAAAAGGACTACTTTGGCGCCTATGATGTACTATGTGAGCACAAGCATGCTTAGGGGTAAGGCATTTTGGGTTGAGAATAGGTTAGAAACTTCGAGAGCATACAAGTAATGTAGGAACCTGATTAAGAAACCCTGGGCCTACAACCCCACAATAATATGATGCATATAAGGACCGTTACAAAGGCCCAAGGTTTCTTAATCAGGTTCCTACATCATTATAGTACCCTTATAGATCCCTTATAGTACCCTTATAGATCCCTTATAGCAACCCTTAGAGATCCCTGATAGTACCCCTTAGAGACCCCTTTAAAGGAACCCTAAGGCCTAAGGATACATGGACTGGAAGGCCCTACATGGCTTGCCCAGACGGTCCTAAGTACCTATACGGTAGAATGTAGGGATTCTATCTTAAGAACTACTATTATGACTTGGGAAAGTATCTCCCATAACAGTACCGAGGACCCTTTGGGTTGGAAAACCAGACTCGGCAGGTAATATTCTGCACTGGGACCCTCTTGAGCCATATATAAAGCTCCACCAAGCAAAAGCCCAAACCCAGAATCCCAAAACCCTAATCCCCAAACCTTCAACCCTGAATTAGTGCCTGAACCCTAAGCCCCAAGACCCTAAGCCTTCAGACCCTATAAATTGTAAGCCCACAAAGTCGGCCCCTGGAGCCCGAGAATCAGCCCTTGCAGAACCCTCTTACTAAGTAAGGAAGCCGAAGTAAAAAAAAACCGGAAACCCTAAACCCTTAAACACTTAGCCTTGTAACCCTAACAGCTAAACCTCCAAAGCCGTAAACCACTAAACCCCATAAGCCCTAAACCCCTGAAAGGTCTGCTGCCGCGAGACAGACCATGCAAACTCAGACCCACGAGGCCATCCATTGGCAGCTGCGTGAACCTGAGCGCGGAGGTTTAGGGATACAGTGGGTTGGGGGGTCTATGCGGGTTACCACTAGCCTCGTTTGCATTGTCTACGGATTCAACACAAGAGGTTCACAGGATAGTATCATAGTTAGTTACATAGGGACCGTCAAGCCCCAACCCCCCAAACCTTTCAAAGAACACACGCTCCGATCTTGCCTCAGATGCTACCTCGACCAGTGATTGTAGCCTTCGGATAACAACATGTACAATCCGCCAAAAGATTCCCCTAGGGTCCAAAGGACCCAATAATTAGGTACTCGGCTTTATGACAGTATAGTTATGTAGGTTAGAATTTTAGAGAGTGTATGATTGATGGGTACTTGGACCCTTGAGTTTAATCTAAACCCTAGACCCTCAAGCCGCCCCCAAATTCTACCCTACATTACCAATACGCTAAACCGGAGTGACTCGTTAAGTCAATACTTTCGACTCTTACCCCAAGGGTCCAAGTACCTAATACTCATATACTCTCCAAAATCCTAACCTACATAACTACTATCCTAAAACCGAGTACCTAATTATGGGGTCCTTTGGACCCTTGGGGTTAGGGCAAGGTCCTCGGAACAAACACCAAGCCCAGGGGGCCCAAGCAGCCGAATGGTAGAGGTGTACATCCCCAGAACAATACTCTACTTGGGTGGTTGTCAAAATTAAGGTCCCTTTTTGGGTACCCTAAATAATAGGTGCCGTATTATAATAGGGACCCAAAAAGCGACCATAATTTTGACAACCACCCACATGGGATTTTGATTCCAAAACGCTTACTAGATGGATGCTTGGATCCTCCTAGAATCTTAGAACCCCTGTACCACTTTTTATAGAACTACGTACTTGTTCATGGTTGGGATACTGATAAGAAATTCCAACCTCTATTCCTTATTGGGTTTAATTAAGTACCCATAAACATGTACAAACGTTGCACAACTATGACAAAGTGTCCTCACCGAGCGCTTATAGTTATAGAACTGTTAGACCCTAAACTCTCAACCCTATACGTCCCCTGCAACCATCACGGCCAAGTGAACGGTGCGTCGGTCATCTTCTCTGCTGCGAGGAGACCAAATTCGGCACAAAGGCGGCCCGCGCCTGCAGAGCTCGTTTTAGGGTTCAGGGCGCTGTCTTTGCTCTCCTATTTTTGAGATTAGGGAGTTTCCGAAAATAGGGGACCCTAATAACCTAATATAGTACCCTAAATAGTAGGATCCTTATTGCAAGGACACCCAAATAAGGTACCCCCTAATTTTCGGAAACTCCCAGTAGGATTTAGGCTTTAAGCGGCTTGAGGATTCAGGGCTCGTCTTTGTGCGTTTAGGACCTTGAGGGCTTCAGGATGTAGGGCTCAGGGTGTAGAGTTTCGGGTTTGCGAGTCCATTTTAGTGCGCTTTAAGGCTTTATGCGGGTTCTTCATTCATGAAAGGTCGTAACAAAGCTGTGTAAGTTTTTGTCTGTAGGTCTTAGGTCTTAGGCATGAGGGTTAAGGGTTTTGGGGAGTGCTTCTATTGGCGATTTCGGACTTAGTCTGCCAAGCGATTTCGGACTTAGTGTGCCAAGCCATAAACACGCCCTAAACCCTAGGACCCAGTGCTTGCGGTTCAGGCGTCAGGCTTCAGAGAGACTTAGAGGGTTCAGGGTTGAGTTTATGGTTTATAGTGTTTAGGGTTTAGGGTTTGATGAAGTGCCTAGGGTTTGACGATGTTAAAGAGCTAACCTGGAGGACCCAAGTACCCAGTTAGTATCGCGCCAGGTCACCAATACTATCCTCTGAAGTGTTTGCTGGTCTTAAGCACGTCCATTTGTGAGCCTGGGATGGACAAGGCACTCGTGCAGCAGTTGTCGTTGCTTGTTGCTGCTTCCGCATCCGCGAGCTGTGGGGTCGTTTGCCCTTGCATCTTCGAAACCTGTCAGAGCACGTACTTTTGCGGCAGCTGCCGCTACAACCCTGAACCCTAAACCGTGAACCCTAAACCCTAAACCCTACTAACCCCCCNCCCCCCGCCCCCCAGCGAACTTCTCCTTACCAATGGACTGCGAACAAAGAAGAATTCAGAGGCCCGATGACTTGAAGTCAGGTCCTCTCGCAATCTTAGTTGCTGAGTTCATAAGCCCCCAAAAGTGTACACTTTCAGTTTTATAGTGGGTAATATTATCCCAAAAACTGTAAAGTGTATCCACTCAGCTACTAAGATACAATGCAGGGGGCAGCAGATGGCCAGCTTAGCATAGCGGGTTTTGGGGCTGTCTGATACTAGATTGTAACGCGGAACACTAAGGAAGAGAAGTCGTGATCTTCCAGACTTCACTATCACGGGCCTAGCAGACGAAGGCTCGATGGCTAGAAACTGTCTATGTAATTGAAGACAATAACGATAATATTAAAATCAGACCCTAAGAACAAGCACTAACATCTGTTGGGACTACTTGCCCACAGCATAACCAGGGCTGTAGAAGAATCGCTCTGTTCAGCTGAGGATAGCAGCAGCAGGATTAGTGCTGAGAACTTGGAGAACTTGGTGGTTTAGGGTTTTGAGCCTAACCGAGTTTCCCACGGCTAGCTCAGACACTCGGAAAAAGGCCACCTGTTCCGAGGCAGATGGAATCGCGGATCATGTCGCCGTTGATGCTGCCACTCGCACTTCCCTCCTGCGGCAATTGGGATATGGTAGAACCCAAGCCCCAGTCACCACTGCCACTTCTTGTATCCCTAGTACTTGCTAAGATGGATGGGCAAAGGACAAAAAGGCCAGAAGTGGACAGACTCACCCACACAGCGCTACTACACTCCCCAGCCGTAAGGCTAAAAATAGCAAAACAAAACATCATCCTACTTGTCCAGTATCGTGGGGAACTAAAGGTTAGCCTTTGGGAGTATGTTGGGATTATATAGGTACTATGGTACCCCTAAATGTTACAGGGTACCTACTCTACGACCGTACTAGGTCACATAGCAGGTCATTTAGGCCCACCCAAATGCCTTAACAAATGAGTCATTAGAGGCTTGGGGTAGGGGTCTAGGACACTCTCACACTTAACCGTCAATCGTAGAGGAAGAAAGCAGCCTAAAAACCTCATATAGTATGATCCCGAAGGCCCAAAAAGCCTTAAAACATGTTTAGGGTTTAGGGTTTAGGGGAGTCACCCTTATCCCTGAACCGTGGGCGAAGAAGTTCTTTCGCACGGAGCCAGCACCGAACCTGTAAAGTCGAACTGATTGGCCCTGAGCTGAAACACAAACCCAAACCGAAGCGGCACATAGAAGAGTCTGAGAGCTTAGGGTTTAGAGGTTCTGGGTAGGGGTCGAGGGTCTAGGGGTCGAGGGTTTACAGAAGTCTTATAGGTGTTTTGTGACGATGCTTCTTGGCCCCCAAGGTAGTATACACTCTGGATACACAAGGCGCCACTATCTGGGCACTTGGACCCTTGCAGTGTCCTCATTGTAGTCCACGGATAAAATCGCCTGGGTCTGATGGCTTTTCGCGTTTCGTGCTTCTCGGGAGTCAAAGTATCAACAAGAAAAGCTTGTGTTGCCAAAACCCCTTAACTTAAAAACTAAACCTTCAGATTAAGTCCGATGGTGATGGTGATGATGATAATCTTGATGATGATGAAAATGACGGCGATGACCATGAGGATAATGAGGGCGATGGTAACGATGGCATGGTAATGACGAGGACAGCGAAGACGCAAAACCTGCTATTTCACATCCACGTGGCCGTCTCGCCCGTGCGAACAACACCTGTGCACCAGCTGGCACTGCAACTCCATTATTCCTGTAGGAGTCCGAGTTTAATGTACCATTTCATATAACCTAGTATAGGTGCGCATTATACATACATACATACATACATACATACATACATACAGACAGACAGACAGACAGACAAACAGACATACATACATACATACATACATATGTATGTGCGTATGTATGTATGTACGTATGTATGTATGTGTGAAGTTATATAACATAGCCCATAACAATATACACAAAACTACAATATAGTGTATGCACATTCGTCAGCTTGTGCCGATCGTACCTCCGGCACGATTGAGCTCCACGGCATGGTTCGGAGCATAGCGCCGGTGCCTGTGAAGAGGGTTTCAGCGATTTAGGTTTTAAAGGGCTTCAGGTCTAGGGTTTTAGGGATTTAGGGCTAAGGGCTTCAAGGTTTTTGAGTTCAGGGCTTAGGGGTTTTGCGATACACCCCTGGAAGTCAAAATGACAGCTGAGGACCGCCCAACAAACGCATTGGGGGTACTTGACTTGTCGAGCCATAAGAACGCCATGCTGCGGGCTATGGGCATTGTGATAAATATGCTCCTTCCTTTTTCAAGCGTGCAAAGAAACCCTGCAGCGGGAGGCAGCGGGAAGTGCAAAATAGGCGCCTCAATGATCAGACTATGGTTTTGGGGTAGATGAGAGTATATTGATAATATATACATGTATATATATATATACATATACATATATATATATGTAGGAACAAAATCGGCAGAAGGTCCACAGATACTACCATTATGCGACGAGGATCCAGACAGACCATTCTAGTCAAGCTTTTTTGGGGGGTCTAACTCAAAGTCTAGCATACGAACAAAAATGGATCCCCCCGGTCGGGAGGTATCATTATTCAACCAAGCCCAAAACCCCAAAACCCCAAACCTAAAACGAAGCCTTTCATGAAAACCGCGTTTCTTAAACTTATTGATACCATGAGTCTGGGTTCAGGGCTGAGGGCTTGGGGTTCAGGGTTTATAGGTTCAGAGGTCAGAGTTTACCCTAAACCCTACTTGAAGGGGCAGGGGACTTAGTAAGTTGGTTATAAGTAGGGTTATAAATAGGGTAACTCCATTTAGGGCACTTATAACTCTACTTATAACCTACTTGCTAAGCCCCCTACCCCTTCAAGCAAACCGGTTTAGGATTTAGAGACCAAGGAAACCCTAAACCCTAAACCCTAATCCTAAACCAAGGCGCTTCAAGCAGGCCGGAGATGTACAGCGAGTGGAGTCCTGGATCCGGCTTTGGGGCCTTACAGGTTTGGGGTTTAGGCCCGGAGGGCCCAATACCCTTTAATTAAGGAATATACCTATAGGGCTCCTTTAAGGGATCCTTTAAGGGATCTATAGGTTTTTAGGGTTTAGGGGATTCTAAGACCCCTTAATTAAGGAATATAGCTTAAATCATAATATGAATCCCCTTATTATTTAAGGTATATTCCTTAATTAATTAAGGGGTATTGGGCTCTCTGGTGGTTCAGGGCTTTACGGGTTTAGGCTTTAGGCCTTAGGGGTTTAGGGTTTAGGGGTTCAGGGTGTAATTAGGGGTTTGGAGGTTAAGTGTTTAGGGTTTAGGGTGACGGTTGTCCTAAGGGTCCATGGGCCTAAATTAAATAGTAGTACCTACGTAAGTACTTTATGGCCACAGTCTGTACTATTCGATTTGGGTACATGGAGTTTGAGGGGTTGGGTTTGGGGGCATACAGTTTAAGGGTTAATTGGGGGATCATGAGACTTAGCAAGTAAAGTTAGAAGCACCCTAATTGGAGATGTAAGTAGAAAATACTTTTGTGACCGGATTTAAAGCCTAGTTAGGCCTAGTTCCTAAGTCCCATGATCCTCCCAGTAGGATAAAGGATTCAGGGTGAAGCATCCATCGTTTGCAGGAGGATTCAATCTGAACCCTAAACCAATCTTAGGCGGGTGTGTGGTATCAGGTCTAGAATGAAGCCGGGACAGACCCTCAACCGGAGACCCAAGTGCTAAAATCCAAAATCCTACTCCACGGGTCTATCCTAAGGCTCGAAATGGCCCAAAAACCTTACATAATCTGGTCTTTAGGCCCAAAAGCCTTAAAATATGAGTCCTTAGAGCCTTAGGGCTGGAGTTGAGGGTTGAACTTAGGGTTTGAGGTTTAGGGTTTAGGGTTTATGTTCGAGGGTTTCGGGCGCCTCAACATTCGCAAAGCCTAAACCCTAAACCCTCAAAGCCCAATGCTCTCTGAAGCCATAGAGCCAGTACCACGGATCCGGAAGCTGTCTCGAAGGCCACCTGCCCACGGCTTAGGGTTTAAAGTTGTGGGGTTTGGGCTTAGTTTAGGTTTAGGGTTTAGGTATTGTTCAAACCCCCTATAATATAGAACTCTTAAATGTACCCTTTTCAGAACATAGAGGCCTATCAGAAACCCTTTGATGCACTGTGGTCGGTCGAGTGTTGACGCCCATGAGGATGACGCAAGGAGTCGCAACAAATGTTTGACCCGAAGGATCTGGTTTAGGGTTTAGGGTTCGCGAATGTTTATCTTGACCCTTAATGCACCCAACCAGTATATACTTAGGCCTTAAAGTAGTCCGTTTTAAATACTTTAGGACCAAAGTATATACTATATGGGTACACAGACCCTTGTCCTGCTGGTCTTGGGAACTCATGTGCTTTCTTCAGGAGATTCCGGACCCTCCCAAGGAGATACCAGGACTGTTAGGGAAAACAGAACTCGTCAAGGTCATTTAAAAGGTTCTGTACTTGTTCCACAAAGGTTTAGGGTTCAGGATTTCGCGTCTGGGGTCTTTCTATATGAGTTCTCGAGGGGCTTCCATACTAAGGGTTCGTTAAGGAATTCTCTCTCCTTAAGGGTGCAAACACAGTCTCATGTGCATAGAGGTACACACATAGAGTGTCTGACTGCGTGTCGTGTGAAAGAACTTTTCCTTTAAGATACGGCATGCCTTAATCCATGCTGCAAGGAACTGAGAGGAAATCGAAATTTCCATCACAGACAATGCTATACTATCTATTGGGATAGCCAAAATTTCGGCTAAGAGCAGATTCAAAAAGGGATTACCTGAACCCTTATAAACCCGAACTAAAGCCGCAACCGCAACCGTAAAGTCCAAACCCTGAACCCTTCAGGACACTCGGAACCCATCCCAGAACGCCGAAACCCTCTGCCCAAAACTCTAACCCCGAACCCCTAATGCCCCAAAGCCCAAATGGCCTGCATCGACTGCAAGTGCTCTCGGTCGCCCACTTCGACAGAGCCCACATAGAACGCCTGCATCGTTGGGCCCTGAACCCTAACCCCTGAACTCGGGTTCAGGGCGTTGCATCAAATATTCCCTAATATAATGATTTTCAAGCCCGAACGAAGAAATGCAATGCATAGTGCTCCATGTACCCATATAGTGGCCTTAAAGAACCTATATAGGAAAGCCTTACAGGCCAAAGTATTCTTTATCTGGGCACACGGAGCCTTAGGTGAAGCCTAGGGCTTCCGAGTGGGATACAAGCTGCAGAAACTTCAATCCCCAAAACAGGCACCGGAATAGGGTTTAGGGTTTCGGAATACGGTTTAGGATTTAGGGTACTTTCTATGTCCGCTAAACTGGCTCTGTACGGGTTAAGCGGCTTTAGGGCTAAAGACACAGGGGCCTTACCAGGCACCATCTTTACTACTATGTTTATTGCTATTATTATTACTGTTACGATTAGACTAACTACTAACATTATTATTGTCATATGTTGTATTACTAAATAGTATGGTTATTGCAGCTACTACTACCAGTATCATTAGTAATAGTGTTACTATATGTAGGGCTTGTGCGGAGACAGTGCTTCTGATCGGATGCTCACCGCGATCTACCAGAGTTTTCTAGAGCTTACGGTTTTGGTGTTAAGTTAGGGATCTGAACCCTAAACCTTTATACACCCTAAACCCACCCAAAGCCTCCAAAACCCCTTATTGAATTAAGGAATATACCTTAAACTATAATGGAATCCCATATATGATTTAAGGGTACATTCCTTAATTAAGGGGTTTTGGACGCTCCAGGTATACACCCTAAGCCTAGAAACGCTGAACCCTAAGCCCCTAAACTCTTACCCGGGTTAAGGATTCGGGCTTCGGGATCTTTCTCTCTCCTTGAAGAACCCAGACCCATGCCCTTAGGCTACAGGCCTTTACGCCTTTAGGCCTTTGGGGGTTCGGGCTTGTAGGGTGAGGGCTTCAGAGTTGCGGAACAGGGGTTCAACAGCGGGTTTCGGGTGTTTTCCAAGGTTCTAGCAGGGGTTCTATATGGACTCTGTAGTACTGGTGGCAGAATAGCAACAAACAAATGACAAGGGCTCTATCTTGCAGGTATGCTTCGCACTTCTGGTTGCATCCCAACTCAGCTTGGCAGCCGCGACTGATGATCCCGTGGTCCCGAAGTCCCAGCAGAACACCAGGTCGTCGCGACTGACCGATTCGGAAATCACGTCGGTCCCGACGCCCTACAGGGGATTATTGGGAGCGTTCGTTTCTTCGTCGTTGGGTTTGTCCACGTCGCTGGAATCAAGTAACGCTGACGAGACCTTTCCGTGGACCACGTGACCCGCATGGAAGTCCAACCACTTCTTTGTGTTCTGTCGTGAGAGGACCTTGGCCAACTTGAACTGGATTCCGTTACAAGCCGTTGGCACCAACTCGAGCCTCTTCTCTTTGGACACATTCTTGGGTTTTAGGGTTGAGGGCTTTAGGTTTTTAGGTGCTTGTGGTTCTGGGGTTTAGGGTTTAGGGTCTTGGGGTTTTAGGGTTTAGGGCTGAGGGGTTTAGGGTTTGGGGTTCTGGGGTTTAGGGGTGTAGGGTTTGGGGCTTTAGAGCTTACGCCTTTTACGGTTTAGGGTTTTGCTTCGGACTTGGAGGCTCAGGGTGATTTGCAAGCTTCTATTGGGGTTCTAGGGAATGTGTAATAACGGTTGTACAACAATAACAACCTATCATAATGGAGGCCCTAGTTCTAGCGAAACGACCTCAATCCTTGATCCCAGTTTAAAAGCTCCAGGAGTGGCGCTCAAATAATCTGACATCGACCGGGGGGCGGGAAGCCCATTCCGAAGCTCTAGATTTAAGGGTTCAGGGCATATACAGGGTTTAAGGATCTTTAGTTTATAAACCCTAAACCCTAAACTGGTCTTGGGGTTCAGGGTGTTGGTCGCAGGAGTTGCGGGCTTTACTAAGCTACTATGCAACAACCACGGCGACAAGCTTAAAAACAATGACTGCTGCGAGTGGGAACCGAAGTCAGAAGATGCAGTTATGTGACATGTATCTTCCATATATATCTAAATATGTATGTATGTATACATATATATATAGATGTGGGTAGTTCTCTGACTGAATTAGGTAGGGTCTCCTTTGGGAGTCTTTTTATAATGGTGCCGTACTATTTTGGGGACCCTGATTTGGAGAAATGCCCATATGATACTTGCGGGACTCCACACCATGAGCCCTAAACCCAAACTGCATCTAACCCCTAAGCCCTAAATCCACCTAAACCTTAAACCCGAAGTCCTATACCTAGACCCCCCAACTACCCTCTAATATACCCCAAATACCTACTATTAAGGGCCATTAGGGCTCCATTAAATTTGGGGGGTCCTGGTACACCCTAAACCCTGACCTGGAAATCTGGCCGTTGCACTTTCAGCCCCAAACACAAGGCACCGCTTCACGCATCCTACGTCCAGAACCCCAAACCCTAAACCCCTATAGCACTAAACTACAGCGGGGATGTGCTCTACTGGAAGTGGCATCGTGCTGGCTGCAAAAAATCTTAGAAGCTCCTCCACCATTCAGGCGAAGGGAGATTTGTGATTAGGGTTTGACAAAGCCGACCATGCAGCACCTTGGGCGTGTACCCGGCCGCTGAATCACCCAGTGAAGCTACCTGTCCATGTAGGGTTGATATATGGGTGGTTGTCAAAATTAGGGTCCCTTTTTGGGTACCCTAAATAATAGGTGCCGTATTATAATAAGGACCCAAAAAGGGACCATAATCTTGACAACCACCCATATTGGAGGTACGGGATATGGGGCATCCTAGGATCTTCTGGTTTGTGCACAAACCGTCCCTAGAAAGCCCTACACGCGCGCGAGAGATTGAGAGTCGGTCTTTGGAAAGACTGAAGACGAGCCATATCATCCTCATCGTGGTCAACAAAAAGGGGGTTTCCGAAAATAGGGGAGCCGAATATAGTACCCTAAATAATAGGATCCTGATTATAAGGACCCCAAAATAAGGTACCCCTAATTTCCAGAAACTCCCAAATCATCAACATCATCAACTTCCGGGTCTTGAGTACCTTTCTGGTAGAAGCTAGGGTTGCCAATAAATTACTATTTTTTTTTGTTTTCAGGAATCCTTGGTCTTGAACCAAGCCCCAGAATCAGCATCCAAAACGTGAGCATGCTGAACTTCTGAACTGTACCTTCTCGTTTGTGGTTTTGGGAAGGCAGCCTGCAATGTGAATGACAGTATAGGCTTGGCACATGCCGAGCGACGCCCGTGTTTAAGATCAACACCCTTGTCAGCAGGCATACCTCGATCTGGTAGTTCCAAGAAATAGTGGACCCCACCATAGAACGCAAAAACTTAAGAGGGTCCTTGCTACAGAGACCGCCAACTCGGGTACACTGGTTTTTGCAACTTCCGTTTCGCCTGTGATTTCTTCTAGACCCGACATTCCGTAATGTTTCCCGGCACGTGTACGAACCGGATGGCCCGGTACTCAAGATACTACACGCAATGAACATGAACGCCCAAGTAGCCCTGAGTACCTACATAGCAGAATGTTGGGCTTGTGTGCTGGGAATTGGTATGTTGGTGTAAAAATCCCAATATCCCAAAATGTAGGAATTTAGGATCGTGCAGGCAAGAACGTCCACGAAGCTGAAATCGAAATCCCAAGCCAAAGCTAGCAGCCCCAAGAGAAGAAACAACCTAGGCCATCATGGTAGTCTTAAGCCTGCAAGCTTCTACATAAGCCATGTGCCCGGCCCCAAGGCCTAAACCCTAACACGAAAACCCTAATCTAAACCTGGCACAGAAACCTCAAACCTAAACCCTGCAGAACCCTTAAGTTATGTGCACTACCTTGCCTTTCGTTCCAAGCGAAGTGAAATGGTTCGGTTGGGCTCCGCGAGAGTCCTTGGCTGCTGCAATCGGAGCTTTCATTCCTCGGGTTTTATTTCGGGTTTATGAGATTCCATGGGTTCATCAACCCTAACGCTCCAAGGACTCATATGTTAAGGCTTTTGTGCCCAAAGACCATGTTACAAGGCTTTTGGGCCCTTTTGGGCCTTAGGGTAAGAGTTCTCTATTGGTTCCGTGAGAGTTGCAGCGGGGGGCAGCGTGTTTGAGATAGGGTTGTTACAGGCTTGCAAGGAACCTTACAATGTCATGGGCTGGAGGGTTTGGGTGTTTACGGTTCTCGTGAATTGAATTCGGAACAAGGGTCTGGTGGGTTTTTACGTTTGCGCTTTTGGGTTTACATGGATGTTTAGGCTCTTTGGGTTCGTGCTTATTGCATGTCTTGACACTATGTGATTCATGTAGGTTGGTGGGTTTGGGATTTGCTAGCCAGCTAAACCCTAAATAGCGAATCCTAAACTAGATCCAAAGTTGTTGTTGTGGGGAGAGTTTTCAGGAAACGGGGACTAAGGCGTTTAGGATTGTAGCTTCAGCTCTTGATGGCTTTGTCCCTGCAATATCTAGATCGAAGGATCCGTGTTTAGGACTGGATAGCATTTAGGGTTTAGGGTTTAAGATTATTGGGCTTAGGGGTATCTTCTTGCTAGTCCCGTGTCGTAGGGCAACTAAAGGTCTACGTTGACTTGAAGATCCTGCAGGCATTGCGGTACCCCAGAAAAAGGTTCAAGGATAGTTGCTCACTGGTACTACGGTTGATGATAAAACCCCTGCATTACCTTAATGACCCTGGACTATGGGAATTATGGTATGCTCCTTATTATGGATAATGCAGGATCTATATCATCACCCGTAGTACTTCTAGTACTACTGGTAAACTTTCAGGCGGTAGGCTTTGGGGTTTACGGCGGCTCAGCAAGTTTTAAGATTACTGATTTTCGCGTTTGGTGCAGGATTTGAGACGTAGGATGATAAGGTTGGGAAACGTGGATAGTTATAGCATGTTATAGCAGCTGGGCAGAGTAGTTGATCGAAGTCGCAGCAGGAGACAAGTGCAAAACAACCCATCGACATCTTGGATATTCAGCCTCGTTTCAATATCAACTCCTGGATCCGTTGCACTGCATGGAAGCCAAAGCCTAAACCTGACCTTAAACCGCAAACCCTAAACCCTCACCTTAAACACCAAACCCTAAACCCAAACCTTCAACCCTAAACTCAAAAACCTAAACCTGAACCCCTAAACCCACAAACCCAACCCTAAACCCTAAACCTCAACTCTCAAACCCTGAGCACTAAAATAAACCTCAATAGCAAACAGAAGTTGCGCACAAGCTCTATGCTCCCTGATGTAAGCTGGAAACTGCCACAATGCAGGGGCCTGAATACTTAGCTTAGTGTCAGGGTTTGGAGGTTAGGGTTTCCTTATCATAGCGACCACCGCGTTGACCGAAAAATAGAACCCGTACCTGAAGGTTCATGAGACTTAGCAAGCACAGTTATTAGTTATAAGTACCTCAAGTGGGTCTATAAGCAAATATAGTCATAGTTACCCTAGTAATAACCCTAGTTACTAAGTCCCATGATCCTTTAAGTAGTACTGTATAACATGCATCTGCTGTAAGGTCGTGGACACCTGCCCAGGTACAGCTATCACTAGATTCACCCTAAGTAGTAGGTAGGACCTGATTATGATGTTTCGGGTGCCCCTGTAAATACAGCAGAGATCATTGCAGGAAGCTTTAATCCATCAACCGGGCATCTGAAGCGGGAAAGCGAACCCCAGCAGAAGCAGCCAGCGGCCACGACATGAAGCCTCCAGGAGAATAGCTCAGAGTTTAGAGTTCGAGCTCTTGGGTTTAAAGTTTAGGGATAAAATCAGGGTTTAGGGAGTTTAGAGTTGGTCATTCTCTTTCAGATTTCAGGCCCTTAAATTATTTACGTACGGGCTCTTGCTTTCTTCATTTGCTTTGTTGCTTATTTAGGCACCACCAGACTGCTCACGCGGACCATCTTCACGGGACCATGCGCACGCCAATCCCACCGGTACTTAAGGTGCTGCAGCACCTAACCTGCTGAAACTCGCCGTGACGTGCTGACCAGCATCCGCATGTCGCAGTTCTGCACACCACTTGCAGAGAGCTTGGCAGGCGTCCGCCGCTGGAACGACAAGTCTGCAGACCATTCCGGAAAACAAGACAAGTTTCACAGCCTGAGTGTGTATGGACAATGCTGGCAGGCCGGGACTGCCTTCTCATTGTCGCATCGACTCTTGCGGACTTGTTTGCTTGTTGGCATTTCTTGATTCTTGATGCCTGCAACGGTCATAGCCTCAGCTGTTTGCAGCTTCTCCCCTTTCTGTTTTTGACCTTCTTGCCAAAGATCATCTGGGCCGATGGCCATGTCATCGTTTCGAGCCTCTTTAGGGCGGAGCTTTTCGCCCTCCTTGCAGGTGGGTGTCCAATCCACCGGTATGTACACCCGAGAGCCTGGACCTCGCTTTTCTCACAGGCGTTTTAACCTCAAAATGCCATGGGCCTACGTCCCAAAAAAGCTCCCACAAGTGTCAAAGGCTTCCAGGGATGCACGAAAGCACAACCCCGCAATCCCCCCTCAACCCTAAACTTCCTCAGCTCTAAAGCCTCAAAACCTTAAACACATTCCAGAAGAAAGCCCCAAACAGCGATAAAAAAAACCTTCCAGAACCCTATGAGACCCTTTTAAACTCTTGATCTACGGCCTGAATAATAACAACAGGCTTCGGGGGTCAATTACATGTATGCAGACATATATATATATATATATAGATATGCATATATATATATATACACACATACACACAGTTACATATGTATTTACGCACGCATGCATGCATGCATAGAAGTATGTGTGTGTGTGTGCATGTATATAAGTATGTCTGCAACTACGTATGTACGTGTGCAGACATGCACGCATGTATGCAAGTGTGCACGTATGTATGCATGCATGCATGCTCGCATGTATGTTTGAAGGTATGAATGAAAGAATGTATGATTGCATGTATGTATGTACGTATGTACGAATGTGTACGTGTGTATATATATATACAGACATATGTATATGAGTATACATATACATATACATATACATACGTATATAAAGATGTGTAAGTATCTAGTTTTCTATAAATGAATATATAGTAAGGGCATACTACTAGCAAATACCTCAACTTCCGTGCTTTAGAATTAGAACCCCATAAAGCCCTTGAGCAAGCCTACTAAAACCCTTGCAGGACCCCGCCCTGGACAAGTCCCAAGGAGCCCCAGCAACGAATTGAAAACCCCAACTCATATAGGGTAGGGCTTTCGGGCCTTATGATTTAGGGTTTAGGGCTTTAGGGTTTTAGGATTTAGGGCTTTAAGGTTTAAGGTTTTAGGGTTTAGGGTTTAGGGGTTTAGAGGTCTGGGGGTTATGGTTTATATTACTAGTACCCCCATAATAAAACCCAATATATACACTCACCAATATTCAGAAGGAGGCCTCTACACTCACCAAAACGGTAATATAAATCCTACTTCATATCGGCCTCCATCCCGATCACTCACCCTCTGGCAAGATAACTCTTCTTTTGAGCGTGCTTGAGCCAACATCGTTCGGCACCAGTGGTTCAGGTTCAGGGCTTCTGTAGGGTTTAGGGTTGACGGGTTGACACACGAGCCCCCGCAAACCTGCGAATGTAAACAGCTTGCATCTTTTCCGAGCTACAAGTAGCATGGACTTTGGACCCAAGCATACAGAATTTAGACTTAAACCCGAAGTAAGCCCTAACCCTAAACCTCAAACTGCAAACGGCGCAGACCCTTCCCCGAGACTCAACCCTACACCACTAGCACGTGTGCAAGGAGCTGCTCGAAACTCTGGTGGCTTAAGATTTAGGATCTGGGCCTTGTTTGCGTCCCTGACATATACTATGACTATAGTATATATATATATGCTATATACGAGTGCTCTTTAGCCCCTATCCATTACAACATTACAGAGCCCCGAACCCTTAATGGAGGAGCCTAAAGGGACCAGAACAGGGTGTTGGGTTGCCAAGCTGCTTTGCCTTGAGGGGTTCAGGGCTTAGGGCCTAGGGGTTTAGGGTTTTAGGATTATTGAAGTTGTAGGGCTTTCAGGTTCAGGGTTAAAGAGGCCTAAATGATTAGACAGGTTTCGGGAACCTCATACATACTGCAAGTATGATAAGGAGACAACTGGGAGAATACTGGTAAATCTTCAGGCGACAAATGTCACAACTTTGGCTCGGCACTGAAGGACTCTCAACAGAAACATTCTAGGCCCTAAAGCCCCAACAAACCCAAGCCCTCAGCCCTCACCGAAGCACAAACCTGAACGATTAATGTAGGGGCCTTAATAATTAGAATAGGGTTTTGGGGTTCCCTTCAAAGGGTTCCGTAAAGGGGTCTATAAGGGATCTATAGTAGGGTTCTATAGTATAGGGGCCTTAATAAATAGAATGAATAGGGTTTTGGGGCCCATTATTCTATGCTCATAATAAGGAACCAGCAAAATAGTATTGGTAACTATTGAGGCACCCATACTAAGCCAGTCTCACCAGCTGTGGAGGAATGCGGGTCTGCCGTCTTCTGCTGGGGCTTCCTCTTGATGCAGAGCTGAACAAAACGAATCGGATATCTATCCGGACAAGAACCTTGGGAATTCAAGAACAAGTGTACGAGGAGTATAACGGAGCAGCGCTAATAGGGTTTAGGGTTTAGTAGCAGCGCAAATCACGAATCGCAGTGCATGAGTCCATGAGACTGCGCTTTGTCCGGAACTGATGTTTCTGGGCTTCAGGCAACAAATCCCAACGGATTTCGGGCTGAACCATACACTACTTGGAGGGTCATGGTACTTAGTAAGGCTATAAGTACCTTCACAGGAGGTACAAGTAACTATTACTCTATATAAGTAACTATATTTAGTTACCTTGCTTATAACCCTATAGTTACTAAGTCCCATGATCCTCCAAGCAGGGTCCGTCAACTCTCATGGAGCTACGAATTTAAAACCATCTTGCTACGAGACTTCTCTTACTACTGGTCATGCCAAGAATGAGAATGAATAAGGAACACAACAGTTTGGCTAAAGGAAAACAGAACTGCTGATCAGAACCAGCCTCATCACAGCAATGACTATCGATGCCTCTTCCTAAGTCCCCAAGCCCCGATCCTGAAAACCCGCACAAAACCACGATAAAGCCAACACGAGGCATACACGACGACAAAGGTAGCAAGCGTGCGCGCACCGACCTTCAACACCCGGGTCCCACAACAGTTCAACTATTTCCATGCAGACCAGATATACAGCCACAAAAAATGATTTGGATGCCCGTTATCTATCTATCGATGGATGTACCTATAATCCAGCAGACTAAATTTATGCCTATCGCGAAGCTAACCTAAGCTAACCTTACCTGTCTCTTATCCTATCCGGCTTATCTAAACTATCTAACTGTCTCATGTATAATATGCCGAAGCGTCAGGATTCAGGATCCAAAAACCTTCGTTCTCCCCGCTGCCCCAGACTCCCAGACATGCTCAACCAGAAAACCTGGACGTAAGCACTAAACCCGGAAGCCCTCACCCCGGAAAGCTTCAACCCGGCACCAGACAGCCTGCAGAAAATTAGGGTTTGACGTTTAGGGTTTACGGTTTAGGGCCTATGGCTCAGGGTTCAGAGGCGGCTTAGAGCTGCTGCGCTGCCTTGGGACCCAGCGAACTCTGAAAACGGTCCCAGGAAGGGAAAAAAAGCTGAGTAAGCCTAAGAAGCCTAGGCCACTAATATAGATCCAAAAAAGTAGGAACCTCGAAGAATTCGTAGTACAGGTACCAAAAATGCCTGGAGCCTAGACACCCGGACCTAAACCGCTGAAAGTACCCCCAAACCCAACACCCTTAAACTTCAACCTCTGACGGAACCACCCAAAAAAAAAAACACCTAAACCACTACAGGTACCACTCCTCCCCCTGAACCAAAAGCCCCAGAGCGCGAAGAAGCGACGGTCCTTCGAGGGCAGAGGTGGCAGGGACCTGCAATGCCTGGCAGGTTCAGGACTAACAAGACCCTTAAATGTAGGGTTTAGGGTTTAGGGCTTTGACTGTCTTGTTCTTAGTAGGGAATGGGGGAATGGCTACTATAGGGGACCTTAAGGGACTACTATAGGGACCGTTCCCCCATTCCCCACTAAGCACCAGGGAGAAGACCCTTAAATGTAGTATTTGTTGGGGGTCACCTTAGTTTCTTATTATAGGAGACAAACCAAAGAATAAGTCAAAAAAGGTAAGAGAAGTAATGCTCAGGACCACCAATAGTCTCCATTGTAGCTCCTCCTTTTTGGGCTTATCTCACAAATTACACAATCCTTCATACAAGTTAAACCAAAAGCAGGAACTGCAATGGATACTAAAGGTAGGGTTTAGGGTTTAGGATGATCTCGGGATAAGGGTATAGGATGGTCTAGGCGGATCAGGGATAAAGACTTACAGGGTTTAGGATAGCAGTTTCAGGGTTTAGGCTTATGATGCAAAATCTCTGAACTTTAGAGGCTTAGGGCCGTAAGCCACTAAGCCCTTAGATCAAACAAACACTTTGCAGGAAAACCGTAAAATATGTACAAAAAACAACATTTGTGGCCTGCAGGAGCGAGTCCAGCAGCCGTTCTGCCAGTTGCAACGCCAAGCCCTTGCAGCGTTGTCGTTTGTTTGGTCTTCTAAACCCTAAACCCTAATGGCTTACAGGGCTTACCCCAAGGGTCCAAGTACCCAATAATCATATACTCTCCAAAATCCTAACCTACAAAGCTACTATATACTACTATCCTAAAGCCGAGTACGTAACTATTGGGTCCTTTGGACCCTTAACATTAAGGCTCAGGATCGAGGATTTGGTGCTCAGGGTTTAGGATTCACTATACCACCCCTTAGAACCATAGTAAAAGTTGCATGTTTAATGTTCTCTTGGGTTTTACATGTACACAACGAAAGATAACTCCTAAGGAGACCATAGTTCAAGGGCCGTGACTGTAGGACTGCTCAAGTATGCAAGCAATAGACACCGGCAGTCGACGAATCGATTCTGGCCGATTTGTGCTGTTCGTGTTCCGGTTTAGGGAAACAGGAGATGCTTTCAACACTTCTAAATGGTTCGAGATCATAAGTCTTTTCGCAAGGTACAAGCTTGTACAAGCTATGAGGGTGGCTAGGGTTCAGCAAACTTTGGGATCCAAAAGAGCCTGGGGTTGTTCTGTTCGTCAAGCTAAACCCTGAATTCAATCCCTAAACCTAGAGTCTATGTGAGTGTAGAGTTGTGAGCACCTGCTTGTCGGGTCCATCGTATCTCTAAGTACAGCGGAAACGCATCGAACAAACATCCGTCGCTAGAACCGCATGCCGACAAAGAATAACAATCTAACACCAGGAGGACAACATTCATGAACAAATACTAAAGAGGCTGATGCACGACCCGGGTGCTAGTGCCAGCATAGAGTTCCATGAGCTGGGAAGCTTTCAAGCACTACACAGCTAGTATGGATCCCAACTACTGGTTCTGACAACCATCTTTTCTTCAATACCCGAGCAGAAAAAAGTTCAAGCTTTCCACCATAGACCAAATACACCCAGAAAGCTTAAAGGTCTCCCATAGGCTAAGTAAGCACCGCAGAGGCATGAGTCTCACATGAGTGCAAGCATGCAGCTTGAAGTTGAGCCGATTAAGGCGATTGGCGCTCAAGATCTCCCAACCCCAAGCCCTAAACCCGAAGACCCAATAAGCCCTGACACCCTAAAGCCCCAAACCTATCCTGAAGCATTGAAGCCACGAGGTTCAGGATGTAGGGCTACCGAAAGCTCATGAAACCGGGTCATATTACAGGCCTGAATAGTCAGAATAGGGCTTGAAGGGGTCTCTTATAGTATATAATGAGGATCCCTTGGGAACAGTATTCGTTGTTCACGCTTCTATATTTGGCCACAAGCCTTTTTGGTGCACCCGAGGTCCTGTAACACTCAAACTAAAAACTCAATAGAAACTTCCGTATAAGCTTGTAAAGCCCAACAAATTCGTGTCTAATTCCAGCCCGAAACCCCTATACGAAACGCATATACGGTTATACGCGACAAAAACACACAAAATCCTGTATAGCATTATAAAGTCGGATAAAACCCCAACATTTTGAGACGCCCCGTATTAACCTGTCAAAGCCCTCTAATTACAAAGCCCTTGAAAAACGCAGCAGAGGGACCTGTGCAGCGAGCCCACCGGGACCGTCGAGGTGCGATGTCTGGAGGCAGAGGATGGCCACCTGAAGGAGGGGGTCGAGAGTTTGGGACTTAGGGTTTAGGGTTGCGTGGAAGCAAAGGACGGAGGCCGACCAGGGGAGATGTCCTGAGGAATGAATAACTAGAACAGAATTTTGTGGTATATTCTGTATATGTAGTATATGTGCACATATATGTGTATACGTATATATATATATGTATATGTATATGTATATGTATATGTATATGTATATGTATATATATACACACATACACATACACATACACATACACATATACGTATACGTATACGTATACGTATACGTATACGTATACGTACGTATACGTATACGTATACGTATACGTATACGTGTATGTGTATGTGTGTATATATATATATATATACATATATATATGTATATGTTTATGTATATGTATACGTATACGTATATGTATATGTATATGTACATAGACAGATAGATAGATAGATAGATAAATAGATAGAGTTGCGGGTTAAGGGTTTAGGGTGAAAAAACTGTCACAAAAACTCATGACCTCGGGGGCCCAGGTACCAATCCGGGCTTTGGATTCAAATTTTAAGGTCTGGGGCCTTAGGCTTCGTTTCTACTAGGGCTTAGGGTTGAAGGTTCTTGTTAAGGAACTTGGTTTGAGTTACCATAATAGGGACCTATAGTGAATAATATGGTTTCTTTATTATGGTAACTTGATTGAATGCCTCTTATCTCCGTCGCCCACAGGTATAGAGAACAACTTTTTGTCGTTGCAGCGTCATCTTGTATGTTTTGCGAAAGGTTGTTCTGCGGAATTGCGAACAGGGTCTTGTAGCCAAGTTTGCTAAAATATTTGGCAATATGTGAGTTGCCTCCTCCTGCATATTT
The DNA here is from genome assembly GCA_003297005.1 of Symbiodinium sp. clade A Y106. Taxonomy (NCBI): domain Eukaryota; class Dinophyceae; order Suessiales; family Symbiodiniaceae; genus Symbiodinium; species Symbiodinium sp. clade A. The sequence continues at coordinate 35,159 of BGNK01000714.1, forward strand.
AGAGCGTAGCATTTGAGCATTTTGTGTGTAACGATGTCTTCTGCAATCTGCTCGTCATCCCACTCTGTCTTCTATAGACAGAGTGTCGTTCTTAAAGAGAGGTATGGGCATTAAAGTGTTCACGGTTGCCCTGTGTTCGTCTCTCGGTTCTACAAAATGTCTACCCTTTTCATGTCTCCACCCGCCGAAGGCGCTGACAACCGCGGTCTTGCTGCTACCGAAGCTGCAGGGAGCTACAGCCTCTGATGCAATCCATTCAATCGACTGCTGTATCCGGTGTCCGTCACTTTTCCCCATATTAGTGCTTCCAGAACTCAAGCAGAACACTTCACAAACACAGCTGCTGGAGTCAATTGCATAAGCAACCAGTCCTTGCGGATGCTGCAGTGCGGTCGTGGTCGTTGTTGAGGTTGCCACGCAGATGAGCACATGCATGCCATCAAAACAGACAATATCCTGTCTGCCACACCTGACCTCTTCGGGGATGATTGTCAAGCAGACAACAGGTTGCTTAGCTGGGAACCTGGATGTCTCGACAAGGTTCCCGCGCCTGGAAACCTAAGGGGAATACTACGTACTCATGCGGCAGAAATACTGCTCCTGCGGCAGTATGGAACTACATGATTTGAATGGAAAGTGGGGCCAGCTGGTGGCATTATTGCCCCAAGCGGGCAAAGGTCTCGCTGACTTAGTCCTCTAAAGTTTGGGTCACCTTTTCGGGTTCCTACAAACGGGATCTATAAGGTTTCTTTAAGGTCTAAGACGAAGGTAGTTCTCTAGATGTAGCGTCCCTTCTCAGGGTTCCTTAAAGGAATCTACATGGGTTTAAGGGTTTCTATACGGGTACTATAAGGGTAATTCTCTAAATCAGGGTTCCTTGAGTCGGCGGGACTACAATAGGGCTTAGGGTTAAGGGTCCACAGGGTTTATAGGGTTTAGGGTCCCCAGGGTCCCAGTACCAATATAGTAGGTTCTTCGCAGATCTTTGGGCCCCAAAACTACGTGCTACGCAATTACTTGGACCCTTTGGATATCCTCAACGTCACACCCTGGACACAGAACTATCCTAAACCGCTGTAGGTACTTGGACCCTTAAACGCCCTCGGCTGTCAGGCTTCTTGTGGCTGGCGTGTCTTTGGTGGAGTGGCGTCGATGCTTGTGGCTTTCCTGCAGCCCGACTGAATTCTGGCGTGTCTTGTTCTGCAGTCCTTTGTCAGGTAGACTTTTGGGCTACAGGTAGTTGAGGGCATTGGGTTTAGTGTTTCGGGTTTGGAGCGATGTAGAGGCACATTAAGGCTAAACCATGAAATCCTGCCTGCATCACCTCGCCGGCGGGAAGACTCGCCTCATGCCCGTCCCAGCTGAACGAGCACCTGCAGATGGACGGAGTTCTCGTTTCTTTTCCTCGAGAACTGGGAGGTCACTTAAGGGACAGCTAAAGATCCCTGAACCCCGAACCCCCCAAACCCCAAAACCCAAAAACCTTAAACCCTGAAGCATAAGCCCTATACTAACCCCAGAGCCCCATAACTTGAACTCCAAAACACATCACAACTCAGCGACGCAGCTCCGGGAGAAAATGGGTGTCCGGTGTCAATGGCAAAGCTGGTTGGCTCGAGTGGGGGAGGAGCCGAGGGTTTAGGATTAAGAGGTTTAGGGCTTTAGGGATCTAGGGTTTAGGGGCTTTGGGGGTTTAGGGGTTTAGGGTTCAGGGTTTAGGATGTGTGCATCTCAGCACCGTCCCCAAGAAACTCAACATAACACACTAAAACACTCTCTGAACACTTGGCACCTACGGAAAGCTTGAAAGGAATTTGCAAAATCTCGAAACCCCCTAAACCCTAAACCCTAAACCTTAAACCCTAAACCCGTAAAAGACCTTTGCAAACCCCTGTAAAATCCGATGCACCTGGTCTACACCTTAGCAAAAAGGCCCATGGCCCTATGATACGGAACAACGTTGATGCCCCAATACATACCATGCAGGTCCATGCAGCCCGGAAAACTCGAGATTCGCCCTATAAACTCTAGTAAACCCTTACAGACCTGTAAGGAAACTCTTAGGGACGCCCTGGTAGGAACCCATAGAACCGTCATAGAACCGTTATATGCCCTTAAAGGGACCCAGGTCGTTGGGCGTACCTTAGGCTACCATGACCTACTTTAACTTATGTAGCGTCTTAAACGTGAAACCTGATATAGAACTCACAAGGACTTCTAATATAGGATTCATAGGGATCCTAGAGAATAGTGCCTAGTAGGTTTTGTAGGTTCCCTATAGATCCTAAACCCTAAATCTAATCGTATACTCCCAAATACCCACCCCTTAAAGGAGCCCCTATTGATTGGACCCTCAGGGATTGGAGGCCTCAAAAGGTGGGACGAAGGTAGGTAGGATGAAGGATCCCTTATATAAGGACTCTTATTTGGGGATTACCCCACCTACCTTCATCCTACCTTTTGAGGCCCCTGAAGGGATTCTTGACGTTGCGGCGGCCGCGCCAGGACGAGCGGAGTGCTCTCAAAGCTGCCATCCTCAGGAAGCTTGGATCTTCTAAAAGGCTTCAGGGGGCTCCTTTTAAGGGTTACCGTTAAGGGGGTAGCAAACGAGGACTATAAGGGTTCCCTTCAAGGGGTAGCATAAGGGTTTAGGTTTTACCCTAAGGCTCAAAATGGCCCAAAAACCTTATATAATATGGTCTTTAGGCCCAAAAGCCTTAAAATATGAGTCCTTAGAGCCTTAGGGTTAGGGGCTTAGGGCTTTTCTACGTGGTGTTTGGAGCCTATCGGGTTTCATCACGGCTTGTGTAAAGATTTTTCTCTGAGAGCGGCTTGATAAGGGTCCTTGAGGGCTTTAGGGTTTAGGGTTTGGGGTTTAGGGTTTAGGGTTAGGGGGCTTTCTATGGATTTTGCAAGGGTCCTCCAAAGGTTTTTGCAGGTGTGTAAGGGTGTTGTTGGTTTCTTTCAGCAGGTTCGCGTTTTTTTGTGACGGACTTTGGTTTTGGATTGTAAATAATCATATACTTCCCCAAAATCCTGACCTACATAACTACGATCCCAAAACCGAGTGCCTAATTATGGGGTCCTTTGGACCTTCGGGGCTAGGAATTCTAAACCCTAAACCCCTAACCCCTAAACCCTAAATCCCTAAACCCAAGGGTCCTTTGGACCCTTAGAGGACCCTAAACCCTAAACCCCTAAACCCTAAACGCTAAACCCCTAAACCCTAAACCCTAACAAGGAGGGTTGTAGGGTCTCGTGTGGGAGGGCCCAAGGCTTGACTGAAAGTTGAACCGAAGGCTAGGGTTTAGGGTTTAGGGTTTTTTTTTGATGCGTGTTGAGTGATCCTCTACCTCTACAGGTACACGCTAGGTGAAACCACTGTCCGAGGATGTAGAAGTCGTTGACGTCGTTTGACCAGGGTAGTCCATAGATGTAGAAGTCGTTAGGGTTTAGGGTTTAGGGTTAGGGTTAGGGTTTAGGGTTTAGGGGAGGCTGCCTCCCCAAGGGCTCCAAGTACCTTTAAAGAAAGACTTAAGCCTGAAAGGCGTCCCTCTATAGGTACTTTAAAGCCTAAGTATATACATGGAGCCTTAGGGCTCAAAGCCTGATACAGTATGCTCTGTAGGACCGGAGACCGAAAGCCACATGAAAGTATTAATTATATACCCAGAGTTACCTAGAGTCAACGCGGTACCTTAAAAAGCGTAAATGTATCGATTTGTTCGGGTCATATCCTTGGTTCACGTGTACATTGGACCCTAAACCCTAAACCCGAATGGTTACTCTAGTAGACCCAAGGACTCCATGCAGTGAGCCCATGAGTGTCATAAACTCTGGACAGCAGACCAGATTTCGTCAACCCCACAAAAATAGGATTGTGATATCCTAAGGGTACAGAAACCAAAATCCCACAATAATAGGATTGTGATATCCTAAGGGTACAGAAACCAAATAGTAGGGCTTAGGTCCCAAACTAGACTCTGAATGGCCTTCGGTACCCAAAAAGTCTACTATGTGAGAACTTGCTGGGTGCTTGGACCCGTTGGGATAGTTGTCTCGATAATAAAAACGGCACTAACACCAAGGGTGCTTACTAATCAGGAGCTGGGCTTTTAAGTAACCAGGGAGAAAAAAGTATAGACTTTTATTTCATAATGGTTCCCTTTAAGGAAAAAAGTATTAAAGTATGGTACTCCAAAGCCCAGGGAGTCTGCATACCTGCATCAGAAAGCCTGATACACAGCCTTCCGAAGCGGGCGAAGCAAGGTCAAACCAGGTTTCCTCACTCCCAAGGCTCCACACGAACCCATGTAATATAGAATTTGGCCCTTACCCTGAGGGTCCAAAGGACCCAATAATTAGGTACTTGGGTTTAGGGTAATAGTTATGTAGCTCAATATTTAAGAGAGTATATGATTATTAGGTACTTGGACCCTTGGGGTTAAGTACCGATATACTAAAATACTTTAAGGCCAAAGTATGTACTATATGGGCACATGGACCCTTTAGGTACATATGACTTCACTGTACACGTCCTGAAACACGTAGGTGGATTTGGGCTCAAAGTTTATCCTATAACAAACCTAAACCCTTAAGGCCTACCTCTGGACCCCCCCCAAAGCATGTAGAATAATAGCGCTTTGTAGGTGATAAGCCATTATTCTCCTGAATTTGGGGGTTCAGGTAGGGTTTAGGATCTGTTATATAGAAAAGTAGGTACCCTAACAAAGGGGTAGGGTATGAGCCCTAGGTAGGTTTTAGGCTTCCGGGAGCTGGGCTTCCGGGCTGCATCCGGCGATCCACGTGACAAGCGGCCGCCAGAAGATGCGACAAAAGACGCTTTGCGGCCCCCGACTTGTCAGCCCTGCCGGTTCAGGGCTAAGGGGGCGGACCCTTAGGGTCCAACGGACCCAATAATCAGGTACTTGGGGCCAGGGGCTTAGGGTTTGGTTTAGCAGTTTCTTTTGTCGTCCAACTTTGGCTTTTAAGTTGATTTGTCGGGTCAAGTGTTTAGGGTTCCGTTGTCGAAGAGCTTTTAGGGTCTACAGTAGAAGCCAGAAAGTTGGAACATAGCTTTAGGAGGATTAGTGCTAGGATCCCTTATACTTTACCTTAAGGGCATGAGGATAATGATGTTCCAACTTTCTGGCTTCTACTGTAGGNGTAGAAGCCAGAAAGTTGGAACATAGCTTTAGGAGGATTAGTGCTAGGATCCCTTATACTTTACCTTAAGGGCATGAGGATAATGATGTTCCAACTTTCTGGCTTCTACTGTAGGGCTTATCTAGATTGGCGAGACAAGCCTTCTTAGAAGAGGGTGTAGAAAGACTGCTCGAGATTTTTAAGAGGCTCTCTTCTCTTCACGCTCTTCTGTTCAAGGCACTTTGGGGACTGTGCTTGGAGTTCATGAATTTAGCGGTTACCTTTACAGCTTAAGGTTTAAGGTATACTCAGATGAGGTTACACGTGGGGTTGTTCTACTTTCCAAAAAACAGGCCTTTCTCTCTTTTACTCTATAAATATAGAAACATAGAGAAACACACACATATATGTACATATACAATTATATATATATATAGAATCCTTCAAGGCCTCAAAGGAACCCCTGAAGGATCCTTGAAACCATCAATGTAGAACAAAGCCCTCGACAAGCCCCTAATCCCAGAACCTCCAAAACCCCTTAATTAAGAAATATACCTTAAATTATAATAGGATCCCCAATATGATTTAAGGTATATTCCTTAATTAAGGGGTTATGGGGGTTCTGGGATCGCAAAGCCTAGTTCGTAAACCCTGCGCCCCCTAAATCCCGAGCTCAGTGCTTCGCGGCTTGGAGCCAGAGCCCCAAACGCTGAACTCTTCAAACTCAAAGCCTTTTCGAATGCTTAAACTTAAACCATACGTAAGTTGAGGCTTCATCGTACAGGGACCATGTAGAGTTGTAGAATACCTTTGGGCAGTCCAATCCTCTACATCAATGGTCCAAAAGTACCCAATACTTTAAGCACTCGGGTGTAGGATAGCATTTCTTTGGGTTGATGCAGGGCTCTACACAGATAAGAAACACCCATTGCGCACCGAAGTCAATGTCAACCCTACTATCCTCGACCCTAACCGCAAGGGTCCGAGTATCTCATAATCATATCGCTCCGCGCCGCCCCGCCCACCCCCCTCCACCGAAATACCAACGCACATTACTGCTATCCATGCCCCACACCCGATTGTCCGGTAGGTGGTACCGTTAGGTTCTCGTATAAGGGTAACCTTACACAACCCTAAACCCTAAACCGTCGGTTACGCAATCGCAATGTCCCCGCTTTGTCTGCAAGGCCACGAGCAGCTCCGCAAACAGCTGGGCAGCTGTGTAGCCTCGTTCCGACAACCCACAGAGGTTGAAGAGTTAAATTTTGGGGCCTGAATAATTGCCTATACTATTTTGGTGGTTCCTTATTCTAATTATAGTGTCAGTGTAATGGGCCCCGAAATCCTATTCTAATTATATTTATTAAGTCCCCTATATTACCTCCTCATCCCCCGAAACCCTAACCCTAATGCCACATGACATAGACCTAGACGTACGTCCCTGATAAATGACACCCTTTCCTTCTAGGCTCCAATGTTCGGATCCCTATTATCAATGAAGGGTCTGAATTATTAGTAAATCTCACCAAATCCACATGATTTGTTTAATCGCCCTTTAAGTTCATATATTATAAAAGCTCAGCGGTCTTTCGCAAAGAACGCCCCGATCGCAGGCCCCACAAAACCTAAATCCTAGGCCCTTCCTACTCAATTGCAGTTCCTGTTTCGGCCAACCAAATTATTAGGTTGAGATCCTATATTAAGAAACTGGTTGACGACAATGAACTACGATGCAGACTATAGGGAAGGCCTAAATCCCCAAAAAGAACTACGATGGAGACTATAGGCAAGGCTTAAGCCCCAAAAAGAACTACGATGGAGACTCTAGGCAAGGCTTAAAGCCCAAAAAGAACAACGATGGAGACTATAGGGAAGCTTAGTTGCTGAGTTCATAAGCCCCAAAAGGTGTACACTTTCAGTTTTATAGTGGGTAATATTATCCCGAAAAGTGTAAAGTGTATCCACTCAGCTACCAAGTATAGGGAATCCCAAAGGGTCCAAAGTACCTATGCCCTATGTAGTAGAATGTAGGGTTCCTATATGAGGAATTACTATTATGAGTTGGGGAAGTATCCCCCATAACAATACCTGGGACCCTTTGGGTTATACCCTGACTAAAACCCTAAACCCCAAAAAACCCTAAACCCTAAACCCTAAAACCCTAAGCCCTAAACCCTAAACCCTAAAACCCTAAGCCCTAAACCCTAAACCCTAAACACCCCTAAAACCCTAAACCCCTAAACCCCCAGGTCAGACCTCCTTCCTTTCTGAGTTCGCTGCGTAGAGCAGGGCTTTGGAGATCTGCCATGGCCTGCCGAAGCGGGTTCAGGGCTTACGCTTTACCTATAGTCTCCATTGTAGTTCCTTTTTGGGGTTACCTTATAGGATCCTAATCATAAATTTGGTTAAACCAAAAAAAGGAACTACAATGGAGACTATAGGTAGTTTGGGTTGAGGGCCGAGGCTTCGGGCTGCACCTATAGCCCCAAGCTTCAGTTTTGAGAATCTTTGTAAGGTCTTATCATGGTTTGTAGGATTTGACAAGGTTTTTGGTAGGGCTTACGAAAACCTTTGCCTTTCCTGGATCCTCGGATTCAGTCTCTAACTCCAAAACCCCTTTGTTCAGGAATATACCTTGCATTATAGTGAGAAAATTCCCTAGCAATACGCCTCCGTCCGATCCTAAGCGCCATCTACCCGAGAATCACCGATCAGAAAGGGAACCAAGTACTGTTGCCACCTTCTTGACTCGCTGGCACCGGGGGTTGCGGGCAAGGGGCTAGGGATGTATCCTGACACAACTTGGCGCAAATCTGCATCAGCCTGGGCAGCCTGGGGAGCGACGGCTGGCCTCTGCGGAACACTACATTGCTGCACTCTTGCTCCGAGACCACTCCGGAACGGTCAGGCCTCTGCATTCCTTCTGGATAGGATTTTTCAGGTCTCTCTCTGTCAAGATCTCAGGCAGCTGTGTTCGGTGCTGCATTTCGTCCACGTCGTGGGGTGTGAGGAACAAACATGGGCTCAGGCACTCGCCACGCGCGCGTCGTGCCCGAGAGCTTTTCCACAAATGTGAGCACCCTTCTGTAGTGATCGCATCTCGGCAACAACACATGTGTGACTGCTTCCACCAAAGCTTCATCAAGGGCCGCAGCTTCCTGAACACCTCTGTGGACATGAATGGAAGTCCGTTTTGCAACTCCAACTTGTTCAAAATCCTATGGAAACATGGAACACAAAGAGCCCTGAACCGGAAAGCCTAAAGGAATGTGCCTCCAGCAGCGCATCCCTCAGGCTCGACAAGCTGCTGGTGGGCGGGCGCTGTGCTGACCACGCAACGAGCCTTGTTTTGGACATTAGCCCCAAGAGTCCAAAGGAACCAATAATTAGGTACTCGGTTTTAGGATAGTGGTTATGTAGGTTAGGATTTTGGTGAGTATATGATTATTAGGTACTTGGACCCTTGGGGTAGGGTATACCCATATAGGCTTTCTGGTAGTTCCTTTTGGGGATTACCTTTTAGGATTCTTAATATGCGCCCCAAAAAGCAACCTCTATAGAGCTATGGGTAAGGGCATTAGGGTATAAGGGTTCTGGGTAACAAGGGCTAAGGGCTTCGGGTTCTGGGTATAACAGCTCCAAACACACCCCAGAGATTGCACAGCCGCCCAGATCTGGAATAAATCCAATTCAAGACGGATCTCTGGCATCAGAATATTTTGCACGAATCAGCTGAAAGAGGGTTCGCTAATACGATGTACTGTGTATTTCCTCGTAAATCTAAGTGTTATGGATCCTCTGGGCCCTGGTTCTCAAAACAGCATGTATATATGTATACATATATCTATATATATATATATTATATGTATATACATAGAAAAATATATATATGGGAGTTTCCGAAAATAGGGGGCCCTAATATAGTACCCTAAATAGTAGGATCCTTATTGTCAGGACCCCAAAATGAGGTACCCCATATTTTCGGAAACTCCCATATAGAGAGAGAGAGCGCTAGATAGATAGGTACATAGATAGATAGACAGGTAGCGTATCAATCTGCGGTAGCAAATGTATTGCACATTAACCCAGGTGGTTCAGTGTGCTTAGCCCAAAGGGTCCCAGATATTGTTATGGGGGATACTTCCCCAAATCATAATAGTAATTCCTCATATAGGAACCCTACATTCTACTATATAGGTACTTTGGACGCTTTGGGTTAGTTACGGTTAGTTACCCTAAACACTAAACTTTTTCGTACTTCTCTACAGGACCCTAAACGGGAGCCCTTGGATCTATGTGCCCATACCTTGCTCACCAAATGACCCCTTAAAGTAGGGGCCCTATACCATTGTACTCTCAAGCCCTATATGGTATATGCACCTTAAACCGTTTAAGGTTCATTTCGTCCTGAAGCTATAGTATGTAGTGACTGCATAGGTACTCTAGGCCAAAGAATATAATAGAATGAACACATTCTCAGGGTAGTTGCATCCACCCATCTAGTTAGGCTCCGGAATTACCCACTTGTCAGTTGTAATGCATTCGGGCCAAGGAACTACTATTTGAATACTTGGAACCTCTGGGAAACAAATGCCTATGTGCTCCGGGATATGGCTTGAGGGAAATCCCGGGCGGAAATTCCTGGTACAAACAATGCTGTGGCCGACACCGCAGCCCCCCAGGGCCCAGCAAACTTTAACCCCTAAACTCTAAACTCACAGTTACAGCAAAAAGAAAACACGGCCGGCCCCTAACCTCAAGACGCTTATTCTAGAAACCCTACACTCTGAACACTGCCAAACATGGAGCCAACATTCACAACAACAAGGGGGATTTAATGAGTAGAATACGGTTTGAGGGAGAATATTATACTTTATTATGCTGCAATCATAATGGGGAGCCCTCAGGAACAGTTTAGTCATTATTCAAACCTCCATGTTAATTTCTTCCAGGATTTGCAGCTAGTAAGCCTTACAGGGGTTCCTGTGCACGTACTTTTAAGGTTGAGGTGAATGTTATATGGGTAAACCCCTCAAGATAAGGAACTGCAGTCTATGTTCAAGGATTCCTAGACCGGCAAACCCTGAGAAGAGGCCATCGCTGCTTCAGCAGACTCCCAAAGAGCTCTGCGATGGTGGCATCCTGCTCAAGGTTTAGGGTTTAGGGGTTGAGCACATTTCGGGTTTTCGGTTTAAGGGGTTAGGACCTTCGGCCAAGGAATTGAGGCTTACCTAGAGGCTCACACCCGTCATACCGTCATACCCTACCCCTTTTTCAAGGTTTTGGTTAGGATCTGTTATATAGAAAAGTGGATCTCCCAAAAGGGGTAGGGTATGAGCCTACAGGTCGCGCAAACATGGGTGAGTACCACATCTCCCACTACCGCCTTGAAACGACTTAAAGGAATCCTAACAAAGCACCGAAAACCCTAAACTCTAAACCCCTATAGATCTTTCTAAGCGCACCTCGGGGGAAGTCGTAAAGGAACCCGGAAAACCCTTGACAATTCTTGCTAGAACCCCTTAAAGGAGCCCGGTGCCCCACCGAACCCAGACCATTAAACCCTAAACCCTAAACTCTAGAACCCCAAACCCTAAACCCTAGAACCCCAAACCCTAAACCCTAGAACCCCTTAAAGGAACCCTTCAAGGAACCCTTAAAGGAGCCCTTAAAGGAGCCCTTAAAGGAACCCTTTTAAAGGAACCCTTAAAGGAGCCGCTTAAAGGAACCCTTACGGGAACCCTGGGAGCATCTGCTCCTCGTCGGAAGCAGCACGGAGAGCCAGCGGAAGCAGAGGTGCACGCAAGACCTCGCGACTTCGGGGGTTTGGTGCTTTAGGTTTGGGGCTTTAGGGTTTTATGATTTAGGGTTCAGGGTTTTAAGACTTGGGGTTTAGGGTTTAAGGTTGGGGCTTTCTGTACTTCTGTGTACTGAACTTAGACCCCTGGCAAGAATCATACTTTTTGGCTGTTTCTTGAGGATTATGGGAGCCAAAAACTATCTGTAAGTACCTCTAAGCTTTGGGATTGGGGTCCTACAAAGGTTCAGTAGAGGTCCTACGTATTTATCCCGGCTCTACAAGGGTTTGGGGTTTAGGGTTTAGGGTTCAGGATTTGGGCTCCAGGGGTTGGATTTTATGGCGTTTGTTGTTTGAGCTCCTTTTTCTCCGATGCCAGCGGTCCCAGGAGGCTCGTACAGCCGGAGACCCAGCGGAAGACCACGCAACTCATATCGAGGGTTTTGGGTTTGCTTTAGCCCGCCAGAACCTACCTTTTGTAGGATCTCTATAAATTTCTATATATATATATATATATATTTACTAGCTAGATAGATGATGGTTTATAATAAGAGCCTACAAGAAAATAGGTTCTGGTAGGTTTAGGGTGTAGAGTTCAGGGTTGAGGGTTTACGGTATTTAGAAAATACAAGTGCTAGGTGACGGATTTATCTACAAGGGGTTCCCCGGGGGATATATGAGAGTTCTTCAGTGGGTCTGACAAGAGCTCTAGGGGTTTGAATGGTTTTAAGATGCGAAGCTTAGGGCTTCTGGTGTTGAGTTTCGTTTGAGGCCTGGGGTTTTGTGTTCAATGCGGCTTTACGGTTTAGACTTCGGGTCTCAGGGCTTGGGGTCAAAGTGTAGGGCTGCAAGGTTTAGGGTACACTCTAGACCTAAGCTTTCAAGTATACAAACCCGAGAGGCTCCATATATATATATATATATACTACCATTGTGGCATTAGGTCCCTAAAGCTATAATAAGGATAGTCTTTCGGCAGCTAATTCCATACTTGTAGTATCTATGGAGCCTCTGGGAACACTACCGACTTTGGTGTCTAAAGTCCAAACATAAAAGCTGCCGTGGGCTGGTTCGGAGTACGCCACTCTGTGGATGCGGACATGAGCCAGCAAGAGGCACGCCGTCCTCAGCGTTGGTCTATAGCTTTAGCGCATAGGGGTGGAAACTTCCTAAACCCCTAATCCCTTAAATCCCTAAAACCCTAAACCCCTAAACCCTTAAACCCCACCCTAAACCCCTAAACCCTTAAACCCCTAAGACCCTAAAGGTTTAGGGCCTCAGGGTCGACCTGCTTGAGGTTCAAGGCTTAAGGTTTTGGCTTTGCCACGACCCCCCCAAGCAATTACCCTTTAACGGGCTCTAACCCTAAGGCTCAAAATGGCCACAAAGCCTTATATAATATGGTCTTTAGAGCCTTAGGGTAGTAATATTTTCCGTTAAGAGGTAATATAGGGGCTACAATAAAGGGTAGTTGGGGGGGTCTATGTGGGTCTCACCGCTCCGTGGCAGCTTCCAAACATGCGCGAATTGCGATCAAGAGGAAGCTGTTTTTGTATTCCAGCCCAGAGCTTTTAAAATGCCAACAAGTTACATCTTGGATCATGAAACCAGCCGTACAACCTGTATGGACGCATATCCTAAACGCAAAACCTAAAACGTCAGCAAATACCGCTCGCCAATCAAGAGCAATGCCGGTCACAAGCCGAGTCAACGTTGCCGGAACCCCTCGGCGAGTTGGAAGTGGGGTTCGGGTTCAGGGGTTGAGGTTTAAGGCTTAGGGATTTTAGGGTTCAGGGTTTCAGGGTGCTTGTGGGCTCTTTAGGAAACTTTAGGAATCCGTTAAGGGGTCGATGTGCCCAGATTGTGTGTGCATGTACACATGTGTGTATATATATATATATGTGTATATGCACAAAGCGTCGCTATAAACAAGTGTGTGTATATATATAGACATATGATTTGACCGAGCCCAAAGTACCTGTGTAGGAATCCATTTTGGCCAGTGTTGAAATTTGCAAAGGTACATGGACCCTTAGGGATCGTCATGGGCCCCCAACGCTGAAATCGTGAGCAGTTAACGGGATCTTACAACCATAATACAAATAATATGCTTGTTGCTCCCTTGCAGTGTCACTATAGTACAAATTATATGCATTTCCTTTGGAGTGTTAATTAAACCAAACATGATGAAAACTAATATCGCAAAAAGGATGAACGCTTCCTACGAGCACTAAGGAGCAAAGGTGGAGTTCTTCCACAGGTGTCAATGTTGCTTCTCCCAAAGGGTCCTAGGTACTGTTGTGGGGGGATACTTCCCAAATCATAAGTAGTAATTCCAAATATAGAAACCCTACATTCTACTATATAGGTACTTTGAACCCTTTGGGTCTGTGAGGCTTTAGATGCGAAGATGGGGCCCTTTGTTTATATGATTGCCACTAGCACTTCCACTACCACAACCACTACTACTACTACTACTACTACCACCACTACCACCACCACCGCTACTACTACGAGTAGTATACTTTGTACTACTGCTGGTACTGTATACCAATACACCACCCCCACCGCCGCCGCCACCACCACCACCACCACCAGCACCATCACCTCCACCACGGCTACTGCAACCACCACCCACCACACCGGCTCGCATCCCTCGCTTTCTGGAGGATTCTGCCGCATTCGCCTCACTGCAAATGAAATGCAATGTAGCCTGTCGACCGAGGGAGCAAGGACACGATTGCGTGCTTGCATCCCACAATTTGGACAGGATTTGGCCACCTCGAAAACTTTTTCATTGTTAAGCTTGAACTTGGAAATTCGCAAAGTCCGTCGCGGTCACCATCAAGTCGAAAAGTAGCCTGTCGACAACGCAAGCAAGGACACTCTTCGGCACTCCGACGGGTCGCCCTCCAGGCCAAGCTGCAGAAATTCTGGGATCGTCTGGCCCAAGGCAAAGTCCGCCGCGGTCCAGTTCCGGCAATTGCGGAGGTCCAGTCTGGCGCCGGCCGCAATCAGGGCTGCAGCGGCCTCAAATTCAGCCGACCGGATTGCCTGCATCAGCGGCGTGCTGCCTTGCACATGATAACAATACACCGCCAGACCAGTCGTCCAGCCGAGCCGGTGCTGCAAAGACTTCCCTGCAAAGAGCAGCCGGCCTAGTTGGCCTATGTCGCGTGCCACATTCATCTGAAAGTCGACGTCGGCACGGAGGGCGATCAGTCGCTGCACCAGCTCTGCCGAGCCACCACGAAATCCTGCAGCATAGATGAGTGCACGAGAAAGATCCAGCGAAGCCGGGCGAATTTGCATCACCAGCTCCTCTACCGCTGCTGTCGCTCCAAACGCTGCTGCAGTTTGGTAGGTGGAGAAACCCAAAAGGTGCCGGGCCAGTGGCTCAGCACCTGCTGCACACAGCACCCGGATAGCTTCTGGATTATCTCCAGACGCCGCAATCACGACAGCCGGCGCGGTTCCGCCCTCAAGTTGAGCTCTTGCTGCGAGAAGCAAGCGCGTGGCCTCGTGGTGCTTGTAAAACACCGTCACATCCAGCGCCGATAACCAAAGAGGTAGACCCAGCATCGGATCGTCCTTCGACGTGCGCCGTTGCAAGTCGGCTCGCTCATCCAGCAGGCCTCTTAGCACCTCTAAGTTGCCAGCAAGTGCAGCATAGTGCAAAGGCCACCACCCCGCCTTATCTGCCTTGTCGACCCTCCTCAAGCCGTTTTGGTGAAGGAACTCCGCAACCGCATCGCCATCCTTGAGGACCAAAAGATTCTTATAAGTAGGGGCCCTCTACCCATCACTACGAATCGACTATATGGTATATGGGTGGTTGTCAAAATTATGGTCCCTTTTGGGGTACCCTAAATAATAGGTGCCGTATTATAATAGGGACCCAAAAAGGGACCATAATTTTGACAACCACCCATATGAATCTTTAACCCTTTTAGGGTTCATTTCGTCCTTAAGCCCCACACCCTAAACCCCATAGAGCCCCTGTAACCCTTATAGGAACCCTTCAAGAAACACCATAACAGGAACCCTTAGCTAAACCTAAACCCTCAACCCTCAACCCTAAACCCTCAACCCTAAACCGTCAACCCTCAACCCTCAACCCTAAACCCTAAATCTTAAACCCTAAACCCTAAATCTTAAACCCTAAACCCAAAATCTTAAACCCTAAACCCTAAACCCTATGAACTCTAAACCCTATGAACCCTAAACCCTATGAACCCTAAACCCTATGAACCCTAGATCTGAAACCCTGAAAGGAAGCCTTTTTTGGGTTCATTTCTTATAAGGAACCCTTTTAAGGTTCATTTGGGAGTTTCCGAAAATTAGGGGTACCTTATTTGGGGGTCCTTATAATAAGGATCCTACTATTTAGGGTACTATATTGGGGTCCCCTATTTTCGGAAACTCCCATTTCCTTCTACAGGATGGGCCTGAGAGGGAAGCAGGCCGGCAACTGGCTCGATCTCCAGTCCACGCAGGTGAACCGTCTGCCTAGGTTTTGTCAAGGGTTTAGGGTTTGAGGTTTGGGTTTAAATTTAGGGTTTGGGGTATAGGGTTTCAGGTTTGGGGTTTGGGTTTAAGGTTTTGGGTTTTGGGTTTTGGGTTTGTGTTGAGGCATTTCATTGAAGTTGCCATAGTACGGAAACAATATATGTTACTGGAACTGAGTTGAGTTTATCATAATACAGAGATCATCACAGTTTATGTTGCTTGAAGTTGCCATAGTAAGGATAACATATTCACTGGGTTTTGCTTGAAGTTACCATAATAAGGAAACCATATTATTAACCCCTAGTTCCTTAACGAGAACCCAGCTGCAGATTTAAGTGGCGCCGGAATCCAGGCATGTCGCCAACTCGCAGGCAGTGGTGCAGCTTCTGCATGAGGATACGCCGCATCACCGGGGCCAGCCTTTTTCTATCCTCCTCGAAGCCGAAGTCGCCTTGCCCAACGGCGCCGCTCGGAAAGGATAGTGCCGTCCCAACAGCTTCAATGGACGTTTCCTTACGGAAGAAATGATTTACCACAAACCCTAAACCCTAAACCAACCCGAAACCCTAAACCAACCCTAAGCCACTGGCCGAGAGCTGCAGGCGGCGGCCGGTACCACTGGCGGGCGACTCTGGCGGGGACGCGGACAACGCTGGCGGGGACTTGGTGGACGACTCTGCATGGTGCATGAGGACTCCAAAAAGAGCATGGCGGACGACTCTGGCAGGGACGGCGGACGACTTTGGCGGGGACTTGGTGGAGGACTCTGGTGGGGACTCCAAAAACCAGCTTGGCAGGACGGACGGCGGACGAATTTGGCGGGGACGGCGGACGACTCTGGCGGGGCCTCGGCTCTGGCGGGGACGGCGGGCGACCCTGGCGGGGAAGGCGGGCGACCCGGGCGGGGACGACGACTCTGACTCTGCGGAGGGCGGGCGGCTCTGGCGGGGAGTTGGCGGACGACTCTGGCGGCGGGGACTTGGTGGACGTGGCGGCCTTGGCGGACGACCCTGGCGGAGACGGGGCGGACGACCTATAGAACACCCCACTGTTCAACAGGGCTCGAACCGTCTCGAAGGCACGATTTCCGTGCGTTGCGCCGACTCTGCGCCTCATGGTCTTGACGCTCTCTTCATTAAGCAGTACTGCGGCAGGAAGCACGCGGTGGATGAGCTTGTGGTGAAGCAGACATGCAAGTTCCAGCAGGACACATGTTCGAGGTTCCCGCCTCCACATCAGCTCCCAATGCCGCTTCATATTTTGAAGCACTGGCCGCATCCACTGTCCTGCAGCTCTCCCCAAAACGATTTTTGAGAGCGGAAACCACACCTGTCCCAATCTTAAGGGCTGTGTCTTGTCACGTAGCGTTTCCAGCTTCACCGTTTCCCAGGGTTTCCGAGCAGTTGCCTTTGGCAAGCCGCGAGACGCCAAGAGCCATGCGTCTGCCCAAGTCGAGCGCTGCGTGGTTGGAGCAACTCCTGCAGCTCGCATCACCTGTCGGATTGCTGCCAGCACCATTTTCCCGGAAAACTTTTTCGGGCAGTCGTATGCCGTATGGCAGAGAAAGCCAACTTGCAGCATGCACATGAGAAGTCTCATATCTCCGGGAGCTTCCATGACAGCCTGCTGGCACTTCTCCGCCAATGCCGTTGCCTCCCCTCTCACGTTTGGCGTCGGCACGTTGAGCATGTGCTGCAAGTACGTCGGCGACCGGTCTGCCGTGGTGGAGAACAGCTTCCGCGCCTCCACTTCCAACTCCTTTTTTTGGCTTGCTGCAACCGCGGCCTCCGTGTGCTCCACAAACTCGACGAGGTCCTGGTTCAGTGTTACGGCGACATCGTCCCCATCGGAATCTTCTCCTGCTAGAGCCGTGATGCCTTTGCCACGAACGCTGCAAATTATGCAGTTCGTGGGCACTGCTTTCAAGTCGCCAGGCCACTGCACAGCTTCCCACACTTCTATATATCGGACGGCTGCACGCAGGGACTACGCCAGACAGCCACGTGCCCAACCATAGATGAGCCTCCTGCCACCACATAGCACTGGCGCGCCTCACTGCGACAGCTCTTAGGCTGCCACACTAGCATTTGCACTGACAACTGACAACGGCTTGCACCTTATGTTATATACTAACTAATGCTCCCCCCCAAGCACCTTTTGACATATATTGTGCCCTTTTTCGTTACAGACCGTGCCTCAAGGCGCTGCCAGATGTCTGGCAAGGCCTTCAGAGTCCAGGCGCCTCCGGGAAGCACCAAGTGTGGGTCGTGCCGGATTTGGGTCATGCAGCCGCTGAAGTCGCCGCCCCCCGAGCAAAGCACGCTTTGTGCCGCGAGACATATCACAGTGGCCAAGCTCCTCCACCTCTTTGGTCTGCAGCTCCATGTCCGTTTCCGCTTCCTCGCCTCCTTCTTTTACGAGCACCACGTGCTGGTTCACCCGCTCTATGCGCTCCTGACCACTTTGCTGTCGCGCGGCCTGTTGTTCCGCTCGAGTCTTGCCTCCCGGCGCGAGCTTCACGACGGCCTCAGGCGGAGCTTGCAGAGACGTGTCGTCTAAGCCCCAGGCCTTCTTTGCGAGAGTCTGCACGGTCCTCGCGCAACGTCGTCAGCCTGACACTGCGGGACCGAGTCTACTTGCAAGGCTTTGTTCGGGTCTTGCTGTCCTATATGAATGGCAGAAGTCAAATGTAACCGCAGTCAGAACATAAGACTACAGAACCTTCGGTGTCTCATATGCGACCCCATATATGACTACAGAACACTTCGTGTCGAACCACATATAGGACACCCCCGACGAGGCACAAGGCTTCCAGGAGCCCCATAGCCGCTTCGCGTGCACCGGCTGTCTGGCCACAGAGAGCTCGCATTGCTAGCGCCGCCGTAACCTGGCAGTTGCTGCGAGCTGGTTGCATCGCCGCCCACGTCTCAGCTGTGATGTCGAGCCCAAGAACCTCCGCTGCGGTCGCGGCATTGACGAGCTCCAGCTTGCGGCAGCTGCGGCGAAGGTGTAGGCCATGCTCGCGAGTGGGGTCCACCATGAGCATGCCTTTTCCTAGCATGTACAGGTCTTGGCGAAGGCGGAAGAAACCTCGGAACTGCACCGGTGCGTAGAGCAGGTGCTTTTTGTCCGAATGAAGAGATGTCCAGTAGGTTGAGGCGCACAGCGTCTCGCCAGCCGATGTCCGACTCCGTCCGTAGTTGCGTCCTCGCCGTTGTAGACATCTTCCACCAGAGTGGTTGCAAGGTCGCGCGGAAATGCCTGATGTCTGCTAGGTGACAGCAGCAGAGGCAGCCGACTGTATGCTTCCTGCACGCTCGCTGACGCCTGCAACACCAGCATGGCTGCCAAACTGTTCGCTATAAGGGCTTGGAGGCGAAGTAGACGTTTCCAGACTCTTTCCCAGATAGTGCGCGCAGACAAGGCCGCTGTGTGGTGCCGACACCCTCAACGGTAAGCGGCACCAGCCAGTCTGGCTTGCGGGTTCGTGTTCCAAAGTCCACGCAGAAGACGTCCACTTGCAGGCTACGGCTCAAGTGCGTTGGCTCCAAATTGTCAGGGACCACGGCCAGCGCATTATTGCCGGCACGAAGGTCGTGGGAGGGGTCTCCGATGTAGCCGCCGGCGCTTTAAACAGGGCGACACCGTAGTCGCGCCAGTCGGACCTGCATCCTGACTGTTCACCGCCCAGCACTGTGTCGCATCGTAGACGAGGTAGACCCCCAGGCGCTCAATCACTTCCGCCCGCTTCTGCAGCGAAAGCCTTCGCGAGTCGGAGCGAAGCAAGCGACTATAACGTCCTGTCCAGAGACTCCATAACCCTTTAACCTCAAGGCTCCTGTATAGTTTAAGCAATACAAGAAGACCTGGCTTGTCATTCCCTGCAGTTATGTCACCCCGTGCTGGCTGTCACTTGATAGATTTGATCTCACTATTCATGTTTTGCTGTTGCAGTCTAGTCTGCCAAGGCACTGGCCGAAGAGCCGCACGTCCCTTGCTCCGTTCAGAACCGCGGTCAGCGAGCTTGGGTACAGCCCCTGGCAGGTCCTGCTCCAGCTGGTTTCGTCGAAAGCCTGCTGTGTCCGTAAGAAGGGTGTGCTTGCAGCGCCCTCGGCACTCTGGAGTCCCTGCCAGAAGCTGTCCAGAAGCACGAGTTCGTGCTCTGCCCAGGAGTTCTGCTTCCGCGGCATGAGAAGGCCGTCTACACTTGCCACTACGTACGTCTGCTCGGAGTCTGCTGCGGAAGACTGTCGTGGCTCGTACCGTTGCGCAAACCCCACGTGCAACTACCGGGGAAGAAACCGATACGATACGTCTGCAACTGCATAGGCTGCAAATGCACCGACTACGCGTGCTTGCCACGTTCATGCACAAAGACTTATGGACAAATATGTCCGACTGATTCCTCGAGGCTTTGAGGGCAAGGGCTTAATAAAGCTTCGACACCGGGCTTGCTCGAAATTAATTACCGGGTGTGTCACAGTGCCGTGGCCAGGCGGAAATTTCCGGTGCACGACCAAGTTCGTCTTCGGAGTTGTGTGCGACGCTGAGGGACGGCGCGCGTCAGCTGACTCTCGAAACTCCAGCGGGACGGCGCTCGCAAAANCGTGGCCAGGCGGAAATTTCCGGTGCACGACCAAGTTCGTCTTCGGAGTTGTGTGCGACGCTGAGGGACGGCGCGCGTCAGCTGACTCTCGAAACTCCAGCGGGACGGCGCTCGCAAAAACAGCTTGGCGCGATTCTTGCGGGGACGGTGCACGAATCTGGGCGACTCTGGCGGTAACCGGACCTGAGACCGTGTGAAAGTTGTCCTTGAACCGCCCGCTGAGACCGCCCCTCGGCGGACGACACGGGCGGGCACGGCGGACGACTGTGGTTTGACGAGGACCGGACATCCTAGAAAGAGCTTGGCGGGCACTCGGGTGGGGACGGTGCCCAACTCTGGCAAGGAGCTTGGAGGGCGGACGACTGCCGGGCGAAAAGACCTTGGCGGCCGACTGGACGATCGGCACTCTTGGCCGGGCTCTGGCACGACGGCGGATGACGGCGGACGACTCTGAGAGGGCGGGCGACCCTGGAGAGCTTGTCGGGGGACTCTGACGGAGACCGGACGACTGGCGGGGCTTGTTGGACGACTCTAGTGGGGACTCCATGCAAAGACTCTGGCGGGGGACGAATCTGCTGGGACTCCAAAAGAGCTTCGGACGACTTTGGCGGGGACGTCGGGACGACCCTGGCGGGGACGGCTTGGCGGAGGACTCTGGTGGGCGACTCCGCACGACTCTGCACTCGCAAAAAGAGCTTGGCGGACTCTGGGCCGGCGAGGACGGGCGAGGACGTCGCTGCTACTGCGACACATCACTCTGATGTCCCTGTGACCTTGCCCAACATTGCAACGTCTGTTCGGCTAGTGCAGCACGGCGAAGGGGAAGAAGCAGAACACAAAACCCGTTCTAGTCCTGCTTCGGGTGNCTGTTCGGCTAGTGCAGCACGGCGAAGGGGAAGAAGCAGAACACAAAACCCGTTCTAGTCCTGCTTCGGGTGGTTGTGGGTGGGTTCCACGTTACGAAGACGGCGCGACCCACGACCACGTCATGGGTGGGGCGCGCCGTGGCACTGTGACACACCCTAAACCCTAAACCCCTAAACCCTGAACCCGAAACCTCAAGCCGCCAAGCAAACCCCGAACACCCCGCCCAAACTCCCAACCCAAGACCCTAAAGCCTCAGACCCCAACCCTCAGGCCCGAAACTCCTAAAACCCTGCATTTTAGGGGTTTTAGGGGTTTAGGGTTTAGGGTTTAGAGGTTTAGGATTTAGGGCTTAGGGTTTAGGGTTTAGCCGTATAAAATGACACCGGAACCGAACTCTTACAGAACCTATCTTTTTAATAAGGATATCTGAAAATGTATGCAGGTTTTCACGCTTAAAACCCCCGCGGAACCCTAAATACCGTAAACCCCTAGACCCTAAAACCAAAAGACCCTAAACCCCTAAACCCTAAACCCTAAACCCCTAAACCCTCAACCCTAAACCCCTAAACCCTGAACCCCTAAACCCTAAACCCCAAAACAAAAACCGACAAAAGGACCTACTCGAGGCCAGGGTGCTCTTCTCCGGGCCGTTCTCGCAGAGAACTTTCCTGGTCGGAGATTTGAGCTGCGGTTTAGGCTTCTGGTTTTAAGGTTTAAGGGTAGGCTTCTATAAGGGATTTCTGGTTTTAGGGTTTAAGGGTAGGCTTCTATAAGGGCTGTTGTTGCCTCGATGGGCTGGGTACATTCTATAAGGGTTTAGGGCCTAGGGTTTAGGGTTTCGGCGCTCACACTCGGACAATCCAGGCGAGGCATATGGTTCGGGGTTTAGGGTTCAGGATTTCGGCAGTTTCGAGTGTCTGGTTTAGGGTTTCGAAAATCAGGCTTGCTGTACGGGTTACTCTATGAGACGTACGGAGCTTTCTGGAGGGTGGGGTTTAGGGTTTCAGGGTGTCGGATTTCTGTTTTAAGGTCTTGGCTTTCTCTTGATGGAGTTTGGAGTTAATGGTCCTGACCCTGAGCCCTCTCTCTTCAAATATCTTACACCCCCCTCCCCCTGCCCCCTTCAACCCAGAATACTTAACCGTTAGATTGTCACAACGACCCTGCAGGATCCCTAAATTCACAAGAATCCGGAACCCTAAACCCAGATGCTATCTGCTGGAAACTCCCTTTGCATCCTATGAAAACTCTCAATGGAGCTAAGACCATACAAGACTCTGGACAATTAACACAATGAAGCCGTTGGGCGCCGTATAAACGCCGTTAGACAAACCCTTCCGAAACGACACCGATTCCTACACTCCTCCCTCAACCCCCAAAGCTCAAAAAGCAAGCTTGAACCTTGAACATTGCAAACCTCTCGACCCTATGGGAACCCTTATCAATCAAGCCCTCCCTTGAAAGAAACACAGCACAACTCCTCCGAATACCAACCAATGAATCATAAACTCCAACGCCATAAAAGCCGATGAACCCTCGAATCCCAAAGCCCTAAACCCTCAACCCCTTTCAGCAAGGGCTCTTGGGTATGTGCGCCGGCAAGCTCGAATCTTAAGGTCTTCAAACCCTAAGCCCTAAACCCCGAAACCTTTGTGAACCCAGAACACCATGGAATCTTAAGGTCTTCAACTTCAAACCCTAAACCCTAAACCCCGAAACCCTTGTGCACCCAGAACACCATGGAATCTTAAGGTCTTCAAACCCTAAACCCTAAACCCCGAAACCCTTGTGAACCCAGAACACCATGGAATCTTAAGGTCTTCAACTTCAAACCCTAAACCCTAAACCCCGAAACCTTTGTGCACCCAGAACACCATGGAATCTTAAGGTCTTCAAACCCTAAACCCTAAACCCCGAAACCCTTGTGCACCCACAACACCATGAAATCTTAAGGTCTTCAAACCCTAAACCCTAAACCCCGAAACCCTTGTGAACCCAGTCTTCAAACCCTAATTGACACNAAACCCTAAACCCCGAAACCCTTGTGCACCCACAACACCATGAAATCTTAAGGTCTTCAAACCCTAAACCCTAAACCCCGAAACCCTTGTGAACCCAGTCTTCAAACCCTAATTGACACTAAACCCTAAACCCCGAAACGCTTGTGAACCCAGAACACCATGGAATCTTAAGGTCTTCAAACCCTATTCCCCGAAACCCTTGTGAACCCAGAACACCATGGAATCTTAAGGTCTTCAAACCCTAAACCCCGAAACCCCGAAACCCTTGTGAACCCAGAACACCATGGAATCTTAAGGTCTTGAAACCCTAAACCCTAAACCCCGTTTGGGAACACTTGGGTCTTGTGGTACCTTAGAATTCCAGAGCAAACCCTAAACCCTAAACCCCGAAACCCTTGTGAACCCAGAACACCATGGAATCTTAAGGTCTTCAAACCCTAAACTCTAAACCCCGAAACCCTTGTGAACCCAGAACACCATGGAATCTTTAAGGTCTTCAAACCCTAAACCCTAAACCCCGAAACCCGTGTGAACCCAGAACAACATGGAATCTTAAGGTCTTCAAACCCTAAACCCTAAACCCCGAAACCCTTGTGAACCCAGAACACCATGGAATCTTAAGGTCTGCAAACCCTAAACCCTAAACCCCGAAACCCTTGTGAACCCAGAACACCATGGAATCTTAAGGTCTGCAAACCCTAAACCCTAAACCCCGAAACCCTTGTGAACCCAGAACACCATGGAATCTTAAGGTCTTCAAACCCTAAACCCCGAAACCCCGAAACCCGTGTGAACCCAGAACACCATGGAATCTTAAGGTCTTCAAACCCTAAACCCCGACACCCCGAAACCCTTGTGAACCCAGAACACCATGAAATCTTAAGGTCTTCAAACCCTAAACCGCGAAACCCCGAAACCCTTGTGAACCCAGAACACCATGGAATCTTAAGGTCTTCAAACCCTAAACCCTAAACCCCGAAACCCTTGTGAACCCAGAACACCATGGAATCTTAAGGTCTTCAAACCCTAAACCCTAAACCCCGAAACCCTTGTGAACCCAGAACACCATGGAATCTTAAGGTCTTCAAACCCTAAACCCTAAACCCTAAACCCCGAAACCCTTGTGAACCCAGAACACCATGGAATCTTAAGGTCTTCAAACCTATTCCCCGAAACCCTTGTGAACCCAGAACACCATGGAATCTTAAGGTCTTCAAACCCTAAACCCTAAACCCCGAACCCTTGTGAATCCAAAACACCATGGAATCTTAAGGTCTGCAAACCCTAAACCCTAAACCCCGAAACCCTTGTGAAGCTAGAACACCATGAAATCTTGAGGTCTTCAAACCATAACCCCCTAAACCCCGAAACCCTTGTGAACGCAGAACACCATGGAATCGTAAGGTCTTCAAACCCTAAACCCTACACCCCGAAACCCTTGTGAACCCAAAACACCATGGAATCTTAAGGTCTTCAAACCCTAAACCCCGACACCCCGAAACCTTTGTGAACCCAGAACACCATGGAATCTTAAGGTCTTCAAACCCTAAACCCTACTTGTGAGCCCAGAACACCATGGAATCTTAAGGTCTGCAAACCCTAAACCCTAAACTCCGAAACCCTTGTGAACCCAGAACACCATGGAATCTTAAGGTCTTCAAACCCTAAACCCTAAACCCCGAAACCCTTGTGAACCCAGAACACCATGGAATCTTAAGGTCTTCAAACCCTA
>BGNK01000714.1:64956-119308 GCA_003297005.1 Symbiodinium sp. clade A Y106
CACGCACACGCACGCACACGCACGCACACGCACGCACACGCACGCACACGCACGCACACACACGCACACACACACGCACACACAAGCATACAACTTCATAGAAAGTGCTGCAAGCTGCAAGTGTGAAGACCAGGTGGCACATGTTGATGCAAGTTCCTGGCCTGCAGAATCTAAATCCGGATCCCCTGTCACCCTACACCCTAAAGCCAAAACCCGGGTCTTGTGCCACCTTGCCGACCCTCAAGCTAAGAAACATCTACTAATCTACTAAGGGTTTAGGGTTCAGGGTCGAGGGCATGCTCACCAAGAGGCCTTGAGTAATTGCTGCCGCCGCCTCACCAGCAGTGCACAACAGGAAGTTTCGAGACTCCGAACCCGCTTGACGAAGGAATACACATTAGATCACATTAAGGTTCCTCTTCTAATAGAAACATTGAGCGATTTGGCGATTTCAGAGGTCTCTTGGAAAAGGGTTTCGCTTTTGAGTCTCTCACAGTGAGAAGTGGATATCGGAGGGATTGCTAAGCACCACAAGAATTGGGCAGGATCGGCCCTTCGTGACGGCAAAATCACACAGCAGCTGCTCGAATTATCTGGATCCTACAACCCTAACCTCATGTTTCCAACCTAAAACCCCTTTAATTTCCTTTTTTTGAGCAGGGACTGCAATGCACCGAGCCCTCAATCCCTTTAGCCAAGCTGCAAGCGCCTGAACCCGAAACCCCTAACCCCTTAATTCATCAACGGAGAGATCCCAAGTCTCTTAAAGCCTGAAACCCTCAACCCTCACCGTAAATGGCAAACCTCGACAATCTGAAATCCACATGAGTGGTTTCGGGTTTAGGGCTTGGGGTTTTTCAGTTTGGGGTTTAGGGTTTCGGGTTTAGGGCTTGAGGGTTTAGAGTCTGAGGCCCAAGCCTGGAGTTTAGCTTTAAGGGATTCGGCTCCAGGGTCTAGGTTTGGGGCATCATGTACCCAGAGAGGCCAATATCCCTTAATTAAGGAATATAGCTTAAATCATAATATGAAGCCCCTGATAATTTAAGGTATATTCCTTAATTAAGGGGTATTGGGCTCTCTGGGTACTACAGGGGCCTTAGTAACTAGACTAGGCAAAGCCAACAAAGCTTCTGCAACTCTGTTCTGCAGTGCTAACCCATCGAGCCCGCCCCCTGCTTAAGCAGTAGGCTTTCAGCTTTCAGACCATATTCAAGATGCTTCCACAACTCAAGGAGCTGGTCGTTAGTCACGGGGTGGTGTGCTTTTTATGTACTTACTGCTGTCCCGCCTTATGGTTCGAAAGCAGCCCTGCCAGTGCGATGCGCCGAGAGAGGCGCTCAAATCGCGTGACAAGCCTCGGACTTTCGGAGCAGCCTCTTTCGGAAGGGCCCCCCATGGGAGATTCAGGGTTTAGGGTTTAGGGGTTTAGGGGTTTAGGGGTTTAGGGGTTTAGGGGTTTAGGGGTTTAGGGGCTTAGGGGTTTAGGGGTTTAGGGTTTAGGGTTTCAATTTTTCATGCTTTAAATACACAGTATTGGGCCATCTCAGTCTTCGAACCAGGGCCAGCAGTATCAGTCTTCTGGCTTGGCACACGCTCTCTGCAAGCAGACTGGGGGGGGGGGGGGGGGGTAAGGGGGGATAGGGGGGCAGGGTAGGAAAGGGGGGGCAGTCCACAGCACTTCATGCAAAAGTCAACTCCAATCAGGACAAGGCCGCGGAACACGCGGGCATCCGACAGAATGCCACTGCAAAACCCTAACCTTTTGCAACTTGACAAGTGAAGGAAAAAGGTGACTTCCCCAAGGTCACAGGCTGTAAGGGCCCCTAGCTTTCAGACACCCCTCCAAATTGCTGCCCAAGCCCAAGACCCTAGTAGACCTTAGCGTTAACCCACTCCCGCATGGAGACCCAGTGGCATCTGCATCTGCCTGGAAGGGATCGCCATGGCAGCCGGCGGATATGGTTGCAGAAGCGGAGGCTTCAAGGCTTAGGGTTTCGGATATAGGGTTTAGGGTTTCGGAAAATGTAGGAGCCTGATTAAGAAGCCTTGGGCCTTTATTAGTTAGGGTTCCTTATATGAATCCTACTATTTGGGTGTTACAAGCCCAGGGTTTCTTAATCAGGTTCCTACATTAACAGGTTCAAGGTCCGGAGTTTTCGGGCTTTAGGGAAACGTTAGGGTTTTGGATTCAGACGGCTCATGATTTTTGAAGGGTTTTGGACGGGCTGCACAAGCTTTATGGGTCTTGAAAGGGTTTACGATTCAGGGTTCGAGATGTAGGGTTGAGGATTGAGGGCTTAGTTTCTGTTTTGATTCAAACTCTTTGTATAAGGGCTAGAGTGTAGGGTTTAGGTGTGTGTGTGTGTATATACTGGTGTTGCGTCTACACTCCTTTTTGCCGGCGGTTCGCACCAAATGTTGGGTGACGGTTCAAGCTTAGGCTGATGTAGACAAGAGGATCTGAACCAGCTGAACCCCAAATCCTAAAACCTTCAAGCCCTAGCCCTTCAATCCTGAAAAACAACCCTGTCCAATGTGAGGGCTCGAAATCCCAGCTCTGAACCCGCAAGCCCCTAGCCCTAGCCTGTTTGAACCGATCCCACAGAAACCGCGCCCTAAAGGGGCCATCAAGAAACCCCAAAAGCCCAAAACCGCACGGAGCCTCAATCAATGGAATAAGTCCACGGTATATCACGGAATCCTGAATAATAGCATTTTTAGTATTGGTAGTTATCTGTAATGATCTAGGTCCCTACATTTAACCACGCTTTTCATGCGCTAATTCCAAACCTTCAACCCTAAGCCCCTAAGCTCTATAGAGGATGAGGGCGGTTTAGGGTATGGGTGTTGCTTTCCCCTAGAGAACCATCTATTGCCATGGTTGTAAGCAAAAGCCCGAGGACGAATCCCCACGAGGACGCTGAGGCCATAACTTTTTCCGGCAGCAAGCTCACTGCAAGTGAAGTGTCGGAAGAGACGGCAGCATGTCTTAAGACTAGGACCCCAGCTTACCGGAGTGAAGTTGCAAGGCTTTTGTGTCCCTGGGGTTTGGTTCGAGGTCTTCTGTTTAAGCGTCGAGATTCGGCTACGGCTTGTAGGGCTTGTGATTTTGGGTCTTTGGGGTTTAAGGTTTATGTTTTATGGGACACTTGCGATTGCTGGGGAATGAATGTTAGCTGGGGGCCCCGGGAAAAGACAGACCCGCACTGAATTCCGTCTCGGCTCGGTCTCTATGGCCATCTCGTGCCAACGGCAAACTATTTTGGGTCTGGGGCTCAGGGCTTGGGGTTTAAGGTTTAGGGTTTGGGATTTTCCGGAGAGGGTAAGCAACTAGCGGCTAAGCCCATGAGAAATATTGCACCAAGCCATCAGCTGATGTCTAGGCTAGCATAGCAGGAAGGACGCTCTCAAAGCAATCTGCACTACCCCCGCACTAACTCACACAGGCCCGGTGATAGCGCGGATCGGGGCCGCCTCTCTGTGGCATATAAGAAGACTCCACACTCCTGGTTATCTTAGCAGATAGGTTTTTGGTATGTTGAGAAAACCAACACCTGATGCTGAAACAGCTTCACTTGCATCCTCGGTTTACATAATATGTAGGGGCCTGAAAAATTCGCACAGGCCATCGGCTTCGACATTTCAGACGTTGTCAAATCTTGAGCCCTGAACTCTGGCCTCCAACCCCTAAACCCCAAATGCCTAAACCCTTGACCCTTACTCCCAAACCCTTTTGTGAGCAGGGGACAGCAAAGCACTAAGCTCTGGGTCCCTTCAGCTAAGCTCCAGACACCCTGAACCCCTATATCTTAGACCTTCATGGCCCGTTGTTCACATCTGGTGCCTCGTAGCTCTGCTTCCAAGCCTGTCGGGCAAGAGGATTCTACCCGTAATTCAAAAAAGGACCCGCAATCATCAGATTAGGTTTTTGAAGTGGCATAAGGACGTGGGAGTGTGTGCATCTTGACACGGCCCAAGCTCTTGGAAGCTTACTTGGAGGCCCTTTTGACTTAGTAAGTAGGGTTAGTAAGGTGGGTTTTGGGGGATTATAATAGGGTTTCTAAGGGATACTAAGTAGACTTACTAAGTCAAAAGGGCCTCCAAGTAAGGAACGGGTCGTCGGCTCCAGGGTTCGATCGTCCGCGGTTTCGGGTTCAAGGTTTGGGTTTCGGCGCTCACACTCGGACAATCCAGGCGAGGCATATGCTTTGGGTTTAGGGTTTGAGGTTTAGGGTTTAGGGAGGGTTCATTAACCCTCGACCCTTCCGGCTTGGGGTTCAGGATTAAGGTTCAAGATCTTCAGGCGCGACTACGACTACGACAACAACTACTACTACCTGCTGCTACCACTGCTGCTACCACTGCTGCTGCTACTACTGCTGCTACTACTACTACCACCACCACTACTACTACTACTATGACGACAACCACGACGACGACGACTACTACTACTACTACCACGACGACAACCACGACGACTACTACTACGACTAAGACCACGGCTACGGCTACGACTACTACTCGTAAGAAATACAAGATGGCCTTCATCTCTGCGTCCAGCGCCGGGCCATTGTTCACTTCGATTTCGTCGGCTCCCTGCCTCAGGAGGGGAAGCTAATTGAAACTGATTCTACTTTGGATCCGCAAATGGCGGTGTCCTCTTGCAACACGGATACTAAGCGAGACCCACATCCGTCACGGATCCTCAGTCCTAAGAGTCCTAAGGAACGGTTAGGGTTTAGGGTTTAGGGTTAAGGGGGGGTGCTTCAGAGAACTCCTAGGTGTCAAGTCCTGAGACAGACGAGAGGAATAGCATTCGTTGGTCTGAAAACGAGCTTAAACGAGCTTCCGGCTTAAAGTTCCTGCTTCCGGGTTTGAGGGCTTATACATATATGTATATACACCCTCTGATAACGTTGACCTCTCCTGATGCTGTCACCCAAAGCCTTGTAAGCCCTGAACCCTAAACCTTAAACCCAACTTGTAGCCCAAAAACCGACATCCTTAGGGAAAAAGGAACAATCATCTCAAAATAACAAACCGGCAAAATGCAGGTGCTAAACCCCTAAAACCGTGGATCGTGCAGGAAGATTTCGGACGAGCGATGAATGGGGCTCTCCGAGAACGACTCTATCAGAAACACATAAAGGTCGAGGGTTCAGGGGTTTAGGGTTTAGGTTGAGAGGATTACCGATTTGGGATTTGGGGTTAAGGGTTTCGAAGGTAAAGCCTTGATACAGTATAGTATAGGCGTCCGCATGAAGGGGCCTGCAGTCCCCGGCATGCAGCAGTGCCCTCTGTGCCCTGCAGTTCCTTCTCTGTGCCAAGCGACTGCACCCAAAACCCACATCGCCCACAGCCGTGCCGAAACGACAAGTACCTGAGCGAAACTGGTCTTAAACCCGATTTTCGAAAACCTGAAACTGTGAGGTGTACTTTCAGGAACTGCAGCAATAAGGGCTGGAAATTGCTCTGTAGCTTACCTTCCCAACTGCACCCTTCGACCCGACAATTCACATACATGTCAGACCCTGCTGCCAAAAATCTTTTCGGTCCTCGCTCTGAGGTCTCGGAAACACGGGACCCCGAAAATGGATCCTCAAATCAAATGACTCAAATGCAGACGGGCCACTGATCTGTTTTGTCCGTGCTGCATGTCACTTCCTTCAAGATGTGCGGCAAGATGTGTTTACTTCCACGTAAATCCTGAAGCCCACCTTCATTGGGGTTATCCTGCTTTCACGTAAGCTTAGCAGATACTTACCCAGAGAACCCAATACCCCTTAATTAAGGAATATAGCTTAAATCATATTATGAAGTCCCTTATAATTTAAGGTATATTCCTTAATTAAGGGGTATTGGGCTCTCTGGGTACCAAATGGCCGGCTCCTCTCGGCAAGGAGACACCTTTATGAAGTAGGGGTTTCAGTATTGATAGTATACACATCGGGACACCTTAATGCACGCATCAAGCAGTATATACCCTCGGATAAAAAACCTAACCTTAAACCCTCAACACCGTAAATCTAAACCCGCAATCCTTCATTGTCGCGACAGGAAAGCCCTGCTGGGCCAGCGCCGACTCCACCACAGGCCGACGCACAGGCTCGTAGTAGACCTCACGGGTTGTTTCGGGCTTATGGGACTTGGCAAACAAATAGACTATAGCTGGGGCCATGATTAACTTGGCTGACTTCTGAACCCCTCCAAAAAGTTAAACTCTTAGCCTCCTTATTTTGGTTCGTATAGAAACCTAAAAAGTTGAAGTCCTAAGATCCAACCAGCAGAATGCCAAGATCAAGGTACCCCTGGTACTGCGACCGAAACCCTCGACCGGTAATTAACCCTCAATGCCCTTGGGGTCTAAGGTTCAGGATTTAGGGCAAAGCACCGTGCTGAACCCGAAAACCCCTAAATCCCATCCTGAAAACCCTACCTCGCACTAATACACAAATCTCAACCCTGTATGCCTAAAGGCTTACCCCATCTCAAAGCGTGAACACATTATGTACCAACCGCAAAAGCCGGAGAGCGATTACCAGCCATCGCTTGGGCAGCGCATGTCCCAGGGTCAAGCTGTTGGCATAGGATGTCAGGACCTGCAGGGGTGGGTTTTAGGGTTAATACCCTAAACCTAAACCCTAATCTTTAGCGTGAAGGAATTAGGGGGAGCTTCGAAAGCCCCACAGTTGGGCTTAAGGCTTCGTGTCTTCTGCATTGTTGCCTTCTTCCTTGCTGGTCCCCTCGGCATATGTGTGGGTTTATGATTTTGTTACTTGTTCCAGGTTTCGTGGGTTGGAGGAGCTCTACCGCAGACAGGCTGGCGTTCAGGGCCTGGGGCGAAAGGAGTCGCCTTAGCTTTCAATCTCAGTGTTTAAGGTGTTCGGCTTAAGCCGTAAGTTAGCACCACAAGGAACACTCAACGCAATGCTCCTGCAGGTGCTTACCACGGCAGAATCCTCTCCAGCTTCAGCCTGCGCCATGACCTTAAGTAAGTGGCAGCCCCAAACAACGTGAGGCCAAAACCACTTCCGCATTCTGAATCTCCAAGTCTAAATCTCGAAGTCTTATGCAGCCCGCAGCCAAACGTCCAGACAGAATATTCCAACCTTCATCCATATGGTAAACTGATAAAGTAAGCGGGACCAAGCCGACAAAAAAAACATGAACATGTCAAAGACAAGAGCTTCTTATGCAGAAAAAGCAGAAGACGACAACGGCCTGGTTCGGTTCCTTGCTCGGCAGACAGCGGACAGAGAAGCCGGCGGCGGCCATGCTAGCCGGGTCCTACAGTTGGACTATTTCAAGAATCAACGAGGCTGAGTAGCCAGGGTCTAAACCAGGTAACCATACCTATACTTACATGAAACCACAATTGAGGTTTTTGCATGACCCTTACTTGCTAAGTCCCACGATCCTGCAAGCAACAAGTGTCCAACGAGTCCAGAAGAATCCCCCGTGTGACTGAAGGGGAGCTTGGGGTTCAATGTACGGATCCCTAAGCCCTAAACCGTAGACCCTAAACCCTAAAAGCTGCCGCAGGGGCTTTATGCGCTTTGTATATTTTCGTAGGAAGGGGGCTGAAAGACTCAAGGGTTTAGGGTTTGGGAGGCTCATCATGGTGTTCTACAGACGTGGCTCTGGGGTGTCGGGTTGAAAGGGAGATCGCGGTAGCTTTTGGGTGAGCTTTCGGGCTGTGGGTGGGAGGGTTCTTTTAAATTGATATACTGATATACTTGGGGTCGATGTGGAGCTCATGCAAAACAAGCAGCTTCTCCCAGATTAGAGTAGGTTTGGGGTTCCGAACTGTTTACGGCCTCGGGCTAAGGCTCCGGAAGTCTACGCTTGAAGCCCAATACATCTATGTTTCCCAAGGTTTAGGGCTGCAGGGTTTTGGGGTTTAGGGTTTAGGTGAAGATCCTTCATCAAGGATCCTTACCGAGGGGTACTGGAGTCTCCAAGTGGGAAGGTTCTTGGTATGCCAAGGATTTGAGATACCTGATTTTTAGTTCAGGCCTTTACCTGGTGGCCCTGAGGAGATTACTTGGAGGTTCATGGGTAGTTATAAGTAGGGCTTTGAGTAGGATAGCTATACTTATAACCCCTTTCAAGGGTCATGGGTAGTTATAAGTAGGGTTTTGAGTAGGGTAACTATACTTATAACCCATATTAAGGGACTTATACGCCCATTTATGACTACCCATGAACCTCCAAGTACCCGAACTCTAAACTCCCAATAGAACCCTTCAAGGAACCCTTAAAGGAACCCCTAAAGGAACCCCTACAGGAACCCTTCAAGTAACCCGTAAAGGAACCCCTAAAGGAACCCTTCAAGGAACCCTTAAAGGAACCCAAGAATGGACGAATGAGTGAGCTCTGGGATGCTCAGGACTTCGGGCGGGTAGGACCGGTTTGGACTCGAAGACACGAGGGCTGAGGTCGGTAATATGGGTTTAGGGTTTAGGGTTTAGGGAATATAGAGGCCTTAATAAGTACCAATACTATTTTTTTTTGGGGGGGGGCGGGGTCCTTCTTATGCTTATAGTATATAGTGCCCCAAAACCCCTTTTCTAATTAAGGCCCTGATATTCGGTACGGGGTTTTCATTAGGGAGTCCTCGCAGCTTTCACCATGAACTGTCGGAATGCGAAGCCGCCCAGGCTTCGTACACAGACTTGCGCCCACCCAAGCCCCCTGCTTGAAATCCAAGACTAACGATGACTGGATGTGAAATCCACCCAAAGACCCTAAATGCCGCTAAAGCAGAATACAAGACCAAATCATAGACCCGATCCGCCCAGAAAACCAGCATGTGTTATAAGTTATATGGTTGAAAACTTCTTCCCATAATGCAACCGGGAATAATGTCTAACCAGGCTTTTCAAAAGGAGCCCTAAATACACTCACCACAAGTCTTATTCCGACTTCCCAGACACCTGGGAGGATCCAAAAAGGCAGATCCCTCAAGGCTGTCCTCTTCATTACCTTTTAGCAGTATAGGTTCCCAAATTAGGGGATCTACTTTCTAGATCCCTTTTGCGGGGGTCTGGGCTCATGTGAGGCAAGGAGCGCAGAGACGGCTGAAGATGTCGTCCGAGTGCTTTACCTGCTGGGGTTTTGGATGTTTTTTTGCTGTTAGGGCGTTTAGGGTTCAAGGATGTTCAGGGCTTTAGAATTGGCGGGTTTAGGGTTTGGATCTTCAGGGTGTGGAACATGGGTGTGTTAGCGTTTAGGACCTTTGGTGTTCAAAGTGTAGCCCCAAGGGTTTAGTCTTTAGGGTCTTTAGGGCTCTAAAGGTTTGGGGCTTGGAAGTTTAGGGCATAGGGTTTAAGAGCTCAGGCGCAAGGGGCTAGGGCCCTTTAGGGCTTTAAGATCAGGCATTGGCTTTGAGAT
The DNA here is from genome assembly GCA_003297005.1 of Symbiodinium sp. clade A Y106. Taxonomy (NCBI): domain Eukaryota; class Dinophyceae; order Suessiales; family Symbiodiniaceae; genus Symbiodinium; species Symbiodinium sp. clade A. The sequence goes on from BGNK01000714.1 coordinate 74,350, forward strand.
TCAACTGCTTTGGAGCTTGATCAGTGTTCCCCGGCCGGTTTTTCGTTTAGTGGGATATGTTTCTTGTTGGCTTAAGTTTGAGCTCTGGTCGGTGGTAGCCTTCTTTGAAGGCCAGCAGTGGCCCCTACTGTCTCAGTGCTGCAAACGGTCACGGGCATCGTCGATCTGTCGTTTTCAACAACCTGGTCCCCGAAACTCACAACTGTAGACCCTTTTCGAGACCCTAAACGCCAAACCCAAAACTCCAAACCTCAAACCCTAAACTCAAAACCCTAAACTAAACGTGGACATGAACCCTCAATCAGAAAGCTGGCACCCTAAAGCTCACTTTATCAAGAAGTCTCCCCGAGGGTCAAAAAAAATACTGACAATATGGAGTTGGGCCAGCCTTATCATGGCTTTGGGGGGCTAGGGTGTTGTTGTTTTTGTTGTTGCCCCTTTTTGCTCGCGCCCCGTGTCACTGGTCCCGAGAATGCTTTTTGCTGTCGCCGCCGGGCGCCCAGTGTGTGTTTTCTTGTTGCGCTGTTGGGCTCCACAACCTGTCGGTGGGGCGGGAGCAAAAAAACAACACGACCCAGGGTGTGTGTTATTTTGGTTGCGCCCCGTTGGGCTCCACAACCTTTCGGCGGGGCCACAACAATTAGAAACTGTTCGCGCCCCGCAACGACTCTCACTCACTCACTGCGGGCCTGGGCCGCGACGCTTCCCGGGCCAGTGGTGTGGTTTTTTGGCTCCGACCCCGCCGCACCCGGCGAGCCAAGAACCACAACTGTCTGGTTTACAACGTCGGGTCTGAAGAGACCCGGCGGGGCAACAGCAAAAACAACACCGGGTGGCGTGGTTTTTTTTTTGTTCGTGCCCCGCCGCCCCCGAAGCTCACTCACTCACTGCCGCCGGGCCGCCACCCTTGCTAGGCTGGATGATGTTTTTGGTTTTCCGGCCCTGCCGAATACATATATATATATATACATATACAGTATAAACATCTTAGTCTCTGCATCTCCCGCCTTGAACTGCCTCTTGACGAGATGTACCGGCGCAAAGTCGGCGACCAAATCCTGATCTCAGGCTTCGGGCTTTAAGGCTTACCAGGACCCCCCAAGTACCCTTTCTCATTAAGAGGTAATTAGGGACTACTATAAAGGGTAGTTGGGGGGTCTAGGTAGAGCTTGGGGTTTTGGGCTTTAGGGTTTCGACTCGCACACTCGCACTCGGCAGGCAGGGTTTTAGGGTTTAGGGGTTTAGGGTTTTGGGATTTGGGCTTTGGAGCTTTAGGGCTTTCGGGTTGAAGGTTTCGGGGGTTGGGTTTTGCGCTCTGCGCTTTAGGGCTTTAGGGCTTTAGGGCTTTATGGTCTAGGGTTTTGGGCTCTGTGCTTTATGGCTTAGAGCTTCGGGTTTTGTGTTTTTGGTTTGGGCTTAAGGGTTTTAGGGTAAGGTCTGTTACAAAACTAGGGCTTGGGGTTTTGGGTTCTGGGCTTGAGGGTTTTAAGACAAGGCCGGTTACATAATTAGGCCTTAGGTTTGTAGGGCCTATGCAATTTCAAGGCTATGTTTGGGGGGCTTACGGACTTTGGAGTTTCTGGATCCAGAGATCTGCATCCTTGCAGGAGGCTCCTTCGAAGCAAAAAGACAGGCAAGAGATTAAAACCGCATGCAAGCAAAACAAAGACAGACCTACACTCGTCGAAAAGTGAACGGGTCTCAAGTTTGTCAGTACTGCTCGAGTCACCTGCCTATGCTATGTTGCTACGTGCCGGCTACAAACGGAGAGGGCTGGAAATCAGTGGTATTGCACAGGGGGCAGCTGTGTGCATCGCGTGCTCGTGCGTCCAAGCGGTGTGCATGCTCTCTCCCCGCAAAACAAAGTACACTGCCATCACAGCTCTCGAAAGCCCACACCGCCCTAAAACCTACAGAACCCTAAGGGCCGTTTGTTCTGAGGCACTTCGTCCAGCAAGAGATCTGCATTGGGCGCCATGAAACCCGGAGCCCAGGTCCTGAGTGTCTATAGTGAACCCCAGAAAGTTGGAACATGGATTTAGGTTGATTAATGCTGGGATCCCCTATACTTTACCTTAATGGTATGAGGACAAGTATGTTCCAACTTTCTGGCTTCTACTATAAGGGTTTAGGGGTTTCGGCCCTCTCACTCGGATTCTCTTGGGTTCGGGGCTGAGGTTCGGGTTTGGGATTTTTGCGCTCACGCTCGGAAGATCCACGCGAGGCATGTGGTCTGAGAACTGACAGTAGACTTGTCGGAGGAGGAGCATGCGAACATGAAGAACCTAACTTGGCTGACTTCTGAACCACCCAAAAAGTTAAACTTTTAGGCTCCTTATTTTGGTTCATATAGAAACCTAAAAAGTTAAAGCCCTAAGATCCAACCAGAAGAACGCCAAGCCAAGATAGAACCGCCCCTCCCATCACTGAAATCCGTAAACTCTAAACCCCAAACCCAAACCCTGCACTCATGCGCATTCTATCGAGTTCAGGACTTCAGTCCATCTCAGTCCGCTCAAAGACTACTTTGGATCAGTGCTGCGGGAAAAAATAGCAATGCACCCCAGCCTTCAGGGGTTGCAGCCTACGTGGAACTGCTAACATTGGAGGAACACCAGCGGCGGTTCTGCAGAAAGGCCACCGTTGCCTTGAGGAAGGAAGGCCTCGCCCCCAAAACGCAAAAACCCCAAACCCTAACCCTAAACCCTAAAAGTAATTAACTCTCGTTCATTCCGTCTTTCCCAGAATGCTGGCCAATTTGGCCATCTCGTCGGCAGGCCGGTCGCGAGCGGAAGGCCGACTTTCGTCCGCCTCTGGCCGGATCAGTCTCTGCGGAAGGTCCTCCCCTATACGGGATCCCCTATAAGGATCCCCGTATAGGACCACTGAATCACCCGTGGAGGCCGACTCTGTCTCGCTGTCACTCTCCTGTCTTTCAGGCAACTGGGTCGACAGCTCCTCGCACCTCCTGAAGAAATGTTTGGTTTTGGGGTCGAAGGCTCAGGTCGTAAGGCTTACCACGTGACGTTTTGTAAGGGCCTACTTGCAGATTCAATTAGACTCCCTAAACCCTGAACCCTGCAGCCAAGATCCGATATCATTCTAAGTCTAAGCCCTCAGGGCACTCGGACCTACTTGGAGGATCATGGGTAGTGGGTAGTTATAACGGTTCCTTTACGGGTCCCTTTAAAGGGATCTATAGGGATTCTGTAAGGGTATGTAGGGCTTAGGGTCTACTTAGAGGTTCATGGGTAGTTATACGTAAGGTTGAAAGCCCGGTAACTATCATCATAACCCATGTTAGGGGACTTATGACTTATAGCCCTACTTATAACTACCCATGAACCTCCGAGCACTTATACAGTACCCAAACTCTACCAACATGGACATTCTGATCTAAACCACGAACCCTGCAAAACCGGAGGAACATTATGAAAATGATGTCAATGTCGTGGTCAGAATCCTACACACCCCTATGAAACCCCATCAAGCCGTTGCACAAATCAAACGAACAAAAACACAGGCCTACAGAGTCTAAATCCCTACACCCCATCATCCCTAAACCCCAGCAGCATTACGCCAAAGTCCCCCAAACCTTGGAAAAACTAAACCCTAAACCGCCAAGAAACCATCAAAGCCATACAAAACATTACGAAATGCCACCAACCGCATAGTACCCTCAAAAAGCCACTGCAAACCCTCAAACCCCAAACCCTCAAATCGCAAAACCCAAGACCTTAAAACCCTTAAACAATATACTAAACCCTGAGCCCAAAACCCTCAAACCCTAAACCCGAAAACCCTTAAACTCAAAACCTCAAGACCCTGAGCCACTCCCTCAGACCGTCCCTAAGCCTCCAACCCTTTTGCAGCTGGGCTCTTAGTGTCAGCCAGCGAGTCCGCGCACGCTCTGAAACTCAGTTAAGCCTCCAACCCTAAACCCTCAAACCCTAAAACCCTTAAACCCCAAAACCTTAAAACCTTCAGCCACTCCCTCAGACCGCCCCTAACCCTCAAACCCTAAACCCTTAAACCCCCAAAACCTTAAAACCTTGAACCACTCCCCCAGACCGCCCCTGACCCTCAAACCCTAAACCCTGAACCTTAAACCCCAAAACCTTAAAGCCTTAAAACATTGAACCACACTTGCAGACCGCCCCTTGGTCCGAGATTCCAGGGCTCGGTGCTCGAATCCTGAGCTTCGGCTCAATAAAGGTTGTAGTTATCTTACAGTCTTTTAGGGTTTAGAGTTTAGGGTCTTATGGGTTTAGGGTTTAGGGTTTAGGGTCTTATGGGTTTAGGGTTTAGGGTCTTATGGGGTTAGGGTTTGTTGGTATTCTTAATACTATTATTGGTGGCTTGTATGTCTCTTTTGAACTGTGCTTTTGCTATAGAGTTTGGGATTTAGGGTTTAGGGTTGGGCTTAAGGCTGCGAGCCTAAATCTTCGGGTGTTATGGTTTAGTTTAGCGGGCGCTGATAGATGGAGTGCGGAGGTGCCCTAGGTTTATAAAGGCTTTTCCTGGGTCCTTATGCCGGCTTAGGATGCGGGATTTATGACAGTTTAGAAATCAAGCTACATTTCGTTGCAGTCGCGTGATACTAGTGATGTTTGCATGCTTCTATTTAACATGTTTAAGCTACGGGTCGCCTATCATTGCGGCACGCTGATGGAAATTGGACTATAAGTGCGCATATATACAGCTGTACTAGGAGCATGTAGGAAATCATTACACAGGCTGAGGCTCCTACATTCTTACCCTTTTATGATCCGAAACCTACAACTCCCTACAAAACCACAAAACCTGTCAACGCTGAGTCACTCTTGTTTATCCCTGCAACTGCGCGGCCGTACGCCCTAAGCCCTAAACCCGGAACATCGGAAGCCTACGATGTAGGAGGCAACATGCAGTGCACCGGCTTGAAGATCCGATACCCCACGGGAGGGTGTAGGGATTCTGGCGTTCTGGCTTGAGGTCTCGATCTGAGGTTCGAATTTTGGATTTTGGGGGATGCAAGTGAAGGGTTGTGGGTGTTGGGTTCGGGGTTCGGGGTTAAGGGTCCACGGTATGCTCGCCAAGAATCGCCCACTTTGGATGCAGTCAAGCTGGTCTCCTGAGGCGAGGGGACGTTCGGCAAGGGTCGCTCAGGGCCGGGTTTAGGGATAACGGTCGGGGACTCCTCTCGAATAGGTGAGCAGAACCCAGAGAGCCCAATACTCCTTAATTAAGGAATATACCTTAAATCATTCGGGGCTTCATATTATGATATAAGCTATATTCCTTATTTAAGGGGTATTGGGCTCTCTGGGAAACTGCTTGTTGAGTGTTTGAGCACTTCTCGGGAGCTTGATGTGTCCTTCTGCGTGCTCTGCAACGTTGAAGCACAACGTCGCTCTCGGGGCTGTGGAGCAGGGAACGGCAGTTCAGTCTTAGTCCGAAACCGTAAAAAGCCTTCAGAGTGGTGTTAGAGGTCTGTGTGCTGGGTGCGAGTTATAAGTATATTTAATATAGTAAACAATGAAACCACCCCAGTTTCGACACCCTGATGTGCATGAAAGTCTCAATGGCGTTTAGCTCTCAGGGTCCCTACACAAAACTTGTAGCAACCCTAAACCCTAAACCCTAAACCCTAATCCTTGCAAACCCTGCACCCTGGAGCCCAGAACTCCATGGTTTTCCTTAGAGGAACAAGTTGAGCTTACGGCTGAGAGCTTAATATAGGGGCCTTAACAATTCGAATAGGGTTTTGGGGCATCTTAGACTATAACTGGAATAAGGAAGCCTACGGAATACTATTGGTAGTTATTTAAGCCCCTACAGTAGCGTCTTAGAGTTTGGCTTCAAGAAGTAAGGATCCCAGAGTGTAAGGTTGAGGATTTAGGGTCGCGTCTAGGGTGCAAAAGTTTAGGGTCGCGGGTTCAGGGTTTAGGGGTCTAGGGTTTAGGAGTTCAGGGTCAAGGCTTTAAGGCTTTTCTTGAACACATGCCTGAAATCCTAAACCCTAAACCCTAAACCCTATCAGGAAGTTCGAGGGCCACTGAACGATAAGGTTCCTTCGACCCCCCCCTCGTCAAAAAAGCAAACTTTCAAGGGAAGATATTGCAGGGACACCAGGAAAAGCACCTAAAGAAGAAAACCTGAGTTGGGATATCCCTTAATCGCAATTTCCTGGCTTAAAGCTTAAGTCAGCCAATACAGGACGCCCATCTCAACAGCATATGTTTGGATGCTTTTTTGATTCCTGATATTAAGGAGGCCATCAGGAGAAACCTACAAAAATACGACCCTAAACCCAGTCTGGGGGTTTGGGAATCATCACAAGAAACCAGACCCTAAAACCCTAAACTCTAAACCCTCAAAGGGTAAATTAGGGTCCCTTGCTAGGTGCCCTTACACAGGACCCTAAAAGGGGTCCTAATCTAGAGAACTACCCTTATGGCACCCTCATAGAAACCTTATAGAAATCCTTGTAGATCTCTTTGAGGAGCCCTAAAGGGGACCCCAACTTAGAGAACTCTGAACCTTGAACCCTAAACCCTGAACAGTAAACCCTACACCCTGAACCCTAAAAACCCTACATCCTAAACCCTGACCCCTAAACCCTAAACCCCAAACCCTAAACCCTTTTGCAACTGGCTAAACCCTAGACCCCAAACCCTAAACTGCCCAAAAGGGAGCTCCTTGGCCGCCGCCGTGGACGTGGCTGGGAAGCTCGGCCGGACGCCCAGGGGACGAGAGACTTCGTAATCGGGCGCATCCTTTCAGGTAAGTTCTTCGGGCTTTTTTGAAGGTTTAGCATCTTAAGGGTTATGGTGTTGAGGCCAAGTTTCAGGAAGTTGGGTTTAGGGCAAAGCTTCAGTTCAGGGAGTTGGGATTTTCATATTTGGGCTTCTAAAGTTTAGTGAAGGAATTTGGGTAGTGCGTTGAAAGCTGTACCATGTTTTCTGTCATTAAAGCCTTTACAGAGGTTTAGGGGTCATCCGTTCAAGGGTTTCGGCTTTTAACTTGGGGTTTGAAGCGCTGTTGGCTTTATGAGGATTTCAGGTTGTTGGCTGTGTGAGGTTTTTAAGGTTTAGGGTGTAAGCTTTGCTGGGTTGTAGCTTTGAGGCCCCCGATAGTGTTTATGAATAGGCTCCTCTACAAGACCACAAGGGAAATTCAACATCTTCCCAAAGTTTCTCCGAGTTTAGGGTTTTTAAGATGTGGGAGTTTCCGAAAATAGGGGACCCTAATAAAGTACCCTAAATAGTAGGATCCTTATAATATAGTACCCTAAATAGTAGGATCCTTATAATATAGTACCCTAAATAGTAGGATCCTTATAATAAGGACCTAAGTTTCGGAAACTCCCATGTGGTGTCAAAGGTTCGTTCAGAACCCCGAACCCCCGGTCTGGTGTGCAAGTACTCGAAGCTTCTTAGGTTAGACTTTACCAAAACCTATATTCAACATAATTCCTATTTGTTCTCTCTCTCTCTGCCGTTGCATCCAGAGGGTCTAGCAGCAATTCCTATTTGTTCATTCCTTATATTAAATTAATATAAAGGGTTTCATTGTTATTGAAGTACTTTGCCGTTATGTTCTTTCTATAATATTTAGCCTAAACGGTCGTCTTATGTAGGGCCTAGGAACTCGAGAACGCTAGGGCATGTTATGCTATGCTGCTGTAGTAAGCTTAAGGAGAGATCTGAATATCCGGCTTTAGTATCCATGGTTTAGGGCTTAGTGTGGGTTTGGTGGTTTAGGGCTGGGGGCACATTCGACCACTACTTGGAGGTTCAGGGGTATTTATAAGTAGGGGTGATAAGTAGTGTAACTATAGTTATAACCCATCTTAGGGGACTTATAACCCCACTTATAACTTACTGTGAACCTCCAAGTACATGACGTGAGCCCGATATCCATAACCCTCCAGTCGCGGTCGCCTGGCGCACACTCGGAAAGAGCCAATCCAACGTTCCAGGTACTGCGAGCCCACCCGGCCCATCCGCCATGCTGTGCTTCTGAACTCGGATTGCTGTATCCCTAAGTACTCACAAGTTCGAGCCTAGTTCTGACATCGCTTGCCTAATGCTCTTCTGCAGATATATACAGGGATCTCTTATCATCTCTGTCTTTTCTGCATGCATATGTATATATATATATATGCATACATAAACACATATAAGCAAGTGTGCTAAGGTCTTCTCGCCTGCCTTGTAATTCCCTTACTAAAACCTTTTCTGCGGGCCGGCTGAGAGTATGTCCCGTGGGACGCCGCCCCACTTTGGAGGTAGCAGCAGCAGGTTTAGGGTTTAGGGGGGTCAAGCCTTCATGTCCTTTTTGCTTGAGGGTTTAGGATTACGGCTTAGGGTTTCGCGGCCGCTGACAAAACCCTATGTTTTTCATTGCTTCCAGGGGTTTCGAGGGCTTTAGAAGGGGATTTGTAAGCCTTTTTATCGTGATTGTTGATGGCTTCCCCGAGAGCGCATAAAACCTGAACTTTGAACCGTGAGCCCCGAACCCCAAATCCGAATCTCGCTCTTTTTCCTCCCTGTCAAAAGCGGCTGCTGCGCTCGGGTAACATCGAGAATTTGACCTGGCTTCGGGGTTTAGGATTTACTTGGAGGTGCATGGGTAGTTATAAGTGGGGTTAATGAGTAGGGTTCGCGTTATAAGGAAGTGTAGGGTTAGGGTTGATGTAGGCCAGTACCCTAAACCGTGGCATTATAGACTTCGAAGAGGTTCTGCGAAAGGAGTCATATGGCGTTTTTAACGTTCCACTCCTTCACTCCACTGCTTCATTAAGCAATCTTCCTTGAAGTATCATCGAGCATGTCATATGCTTTCAAGCATAGCCCTAGATCAAGTGGCATTGAGCTCCCTGAAACCCTAAACCCTAAACCCTTGATTGGGCCCAAGCCCAAGTCAGCTACCAGTACTGAGTGGCTTTTGACTTAGGCCTTCGGACATGCAGGACCTCGTGTGCACCGTTATGGTTCAGGCATCATGTCAAAAAAACCCTTGATTAAGTGGCCTTGAGCTCACTAGGGTATTCAACGACAAGGGTACGAATCTCACGGGCCCAGGTACCCAGAGCCCAACACCCCTTAATTAGGGAATATACCTTGAATCATAACATGAAGCCCAAATTAAGGAATATAGCTTACATCATAATAATATGAAGCCCAAATTAAGGAATATAGCTTAAAATCACAATATGAACCCCAAATTAAGGAATATAGCTTAAATCATAATATGAAGCCCCTAATGATTTAAGGTATAGCCTTAATTACGGGGTATTGGGCTCTCTGGGTAACCCCTAAAAGTTGTAAACCGAAGCTTCTGGAAGACACGAAGATATGACACTTTTAAGTTGTAGTTTAATTAGGGCTCCGTCACAGTGTTCCATACGAGTTCCAACAGGGCTCCGTGAGGGTTCTATAGGTCTCTTCAATGGTCTCTTCAAGGCGGGTTGTTTTAAAAGGTTACAGCGTGTATTAGGCGATCAGAACAAGTGCCAAAGGCAGTGCCTGCGCCTAACCAAGAAACCTTTGTCTGCTCATGTCTTACTAAACCCTGAACCCGAAAGAGTTGAACCCTTACGTATCTGTCTACAAGAATCCTTGTTACATCTACCTAGGCTGCGCCTGAATGACACCTCTCTTGCTGAAGCAATGTCAAGACTTCCAAGCCACAGCAAACACCGATCATGAGCTGATACTGCTGCAGCGAGACACACTTATATAGTAGGAGGAGCGGTGAGTCTAGCAGTAGCATCGCCAGTGGTCATGCGTCACCTGAGAGAAATATTCTGAGGCCCCTCGCCCGTCCATCCTTCTGAACCAGAAGCACGCGCACCGTCACCTCGGCCATCACGCAAGTTCAGAGGATTAAACCCTGAACCCCAAGCCCTGGTAAACTGCAGGGAACGATAACCCGATGCTGACAATAACAGGATTAAACCCTGAACTCCCAGAGAGCCCAATACCCCTTAATTACGGAATATAGCTTAAATCATTAGGGGCTTCATATTATGATTTAAGCTATATTCCTTAATTAAGGGGTATTTGGGCTCTCTGAACCCGAAGTCCTGTTTAGCTGCAGCGGGCGAATATCCGATGCTGATGCTAACAGAATCGGGAGGTTTCTGCCAGGATCTGGCTTGTCTTCCCCAAATGGTAGTTCAGATAAGCAGGTAAAACTACCTCGCAATCTCAAACTTGAGCGATGTCAGCTATCGAAAGGGCCTAGCCGCTGCTTCTTTACGAACTAAGCGACTGCATGGTTCTCAGGGCAGCGCCCCCCCCGCAAGAGTCAGGGAAACAAACCACAAATTCGAGACCTTGCAGGCTCTTGGTTACGACAAGCACACACCCTAAACCCTAAACCCTAGGGACCCAAAACAATGGTAAGCCGCAGGCTTGGTGAATCATGGTGTAATTGAAGAAAGACCACGTCAAACCCTAGACCACCCCCCCTCACCCCAACAAACAGAAAGCAATGACACCCCATGAAGCCCTCAAGCCGAAAACCCCAACAAAGTGCCATAAGAGCACTGTAAAGACCTTATGACACGTAAAACCCTTACAACAATATAACTACAAACCCTATTAGTATTGTCACAGTTGGAAAAAGCCAAAAAAACCCAACGAAACCGATGGAAACACCCAGCTTTCCAAAAAAAACAGATGGTTGCATCTTGGCCAGGCGCCTCCTCCCCTATCTCGGCCTGTGGTGGGGGCTTTCGGGACTAGAGGGATTTCGGGGTTTAGGGGTTTAGGGTTTTGGGTTTTGGGGTTTAGGGTTTAGGGGTTTAGGGTTTAGGGGTTTAGGGGTTTAGGGTTTAGGGTTTGAGGTTTCGGGGTTAGGGTTTAGGGGTTTAGGGTTTAGGGGTTTAGGGCTCTCTCTCTCTCACTCTCTGTCTTTCTCTCTCACTCTCTCTCTCTCTCTCTCTGTGCCATCAGTACGTCGTTTTGGGCTTTAGGATTGGGGGCTTATGGTTTAAGGTTTAGGGGTTTCGGGTTAAGGGTTTTGGGGCTTAGGGTTTCGGCGGGCTTATGGATAGCCTGAACAGGGTTGGACCCCCACAGCTTGGGCAAATCGGGCGAGGCATCTGGTGCATGAATCCTACTAGGGCCTAGAGGTTAGGGTTTACCCGAGACCCTAAACCCAAGGGGGCCGTCGGCTATCTTGAAATTTCCGGTTCTCTTGATCCTGGGCCCTGACCGGGGTTGCTTAAAAGTAGGATTCCGGTGTTCTACACGGGTTTGTAGGGAGATTATGGGTGTTGATTTCACGCGCCAGGAGCATACGTGGCTTGAATGCTTCGCGTGCTCGAGGGCGCTAGGGCCCATCCTTTGTGATACCCTTATGGTATCCCTTTTTTAAGCCCCTATATTACCAGACCCCGAAGTCGCAGAGCCTTCAAAAGCCCGGAGCCTTAAGCCCTGAAGCCCTCAGCCCTAAAACAGAACCCGGTTGAGGGTTTAGGGTTTAGGGTAAAGCCCCCAAAACCTCCAAAAGCCCAAAGCCCCAAACCCTCAAACCCCTAAGCCCCAAAACCCGTCAACCTCCAAAACCTCCAAAACCTGAAACACCAAAGCTCCAAACCCTACAACCCCGAAAACTAAGGTCCTAAACCCCAAACCTCAAGCCCTGGAAGCCGTGGCTTCCAAGCCGTAAAACCGTCAGCTCGAAAGCCCTACTCTGCTTGGACTGTCGGGGGACTTAGTCAGTGGAGCTATAAGTACCCCACAAGGAATCCTAATCGGGGTTATGATACTTGTGACTCTGCATTAAAAACAACTTACTTAGTCCCCCGACCCTCCAAGTACCCTACGACACCCATCGAGGTAGCCTCAGCGTTAATGTCGCTCACATGGCCCTGCTTCGAATCATGCTGAGCTTAGGCTTTAGGGTTTAAGGGTTTCGTGCTTGTCGTTTTGTGGGCCCCCTTTCCGACAGGGTTTCGTGGTTTTGGGTTTGGTGGTTTGGTGCTTTAGGTGCTCGGCAGTTTCGGTATCGGGGGCTTGGGGGTTCGGGCTTTGAATGAAAGAGGGTTCAGGGTTTTGGTCAGAGGGTGGGTTTTTGGCCTTGGTGCAAGAAGGGGGGGGGGTTGAGGGGCGGTGGGCTTTCACTTAAGGCTCCTAGGGTTCAGGGCTTAGGGAGGGTCGTGGGATGTCTGACCTGAGGAGTCAGGCAGGCGTACAGTCAGGGTAACTACACCCCGTACACAGGTTAACTGCGCACAAACGCCAAACCCTATGTAAAGTCCTTAGAAAGGCAAGACAGGCCCTGAAAGTGAAACTACCCGTGACGAGCGGATCCCTTTCATTACGAAAGCTTTATGGCTTGGGTTTAGGAAAACTTGGCGTGAGGGGGCTGTAGGTTTAGATTGGTGTCGTTTAGGGTTGTGGCTCGCTTTTTGAGTTTAGGGTGTCGGGTTAAGATGGTCAGGTTCACTGTTTTCTTCTGCAGTTTAAGGTGTAGGGGTTGAGGTTAGTGTGGATTGAAAGTTTCGGGGCTTACAATTGCGGGGCTTTGGATTTCGGGTCGGCGGGCACAAAGCTTATGGCGTTCATGGCAGAGCGTAGAGCATTTCGCTCTAAAAAGGACCTACGTAAAAGTAGGGCTTGCGCAGCCTTCAGAGGAAGGAGGTCACTACACTCCAGCGGTTCCTCTTCATGCAGTCGTCAACCTCTTGTAAATCCACAACTGAGCTCATCTGCCGTCCATGCTGGTCCTTGCCACCAAACCCGTCCAGCATCAAGCATCAGTGGCCCGTCCTTTCCCAGAGAGCCCAATACCCCTTAATTAAGGAATATAGCTTAAATCATAATATGAAGCCCCTAATGATTTAACGATTTAAGGTATATTCCTTAAGTAAGGGGTATTTAAACCCTCTAAAAGCCCTAAAAGGAACCCTGATTTGAGGTATATTCCTTAATTAAGGGGTATTGGGCTCTCTGGGTTCGTGCACTGCAATCCATCCATTTCTCGGCGACTTGGGTCTTCCCTCAACGAGCATCAGCCGTCGAACCCCCTAGCATCTCGAGCATCAGCCCGGTACGTTTCCCAAGGCAGCCTCTTAGTTGCTGAGTTCATAAGCCCCAAAAAGTATACACTTCCAGTTTTATAGTGGGTAATATTACCCCAAAAAGTGTAAAGTGTATCCACTCAGCTACTAAGGCCTCAACCTCTTGTCGGTGCATTGACAGTCCGTCCTTGTCGCAGCTCAAGCCTACCGCTTCCGTGGCTAGCACCAGACCTTCCGCGCAATACTTCTATATCCTCCGCTCAAGCAGTGCATTCTCCTTGTAATGCCTTCGCACCATCTTACAGCAGCCCCACGGCAGCCTAACCATGTCCAGCACCAACCCACCCAGCATCATGAGCATCAGCTGCCACACCGGTTTTGGTGCCCCCAGCCATCCCAGAGCATCATGAGCATCAGCGGTCCGTCCTTCGCTGCAGCAGCCCCCATGTACCATTCCCAGCACCTACACGGCTTGTGTAGCATGTCCAGCCATCCCAAAGCATCATGAACATCAGCGCCCCGCCGTTTCTACAGCTCTTGCCCAAACTGGCCACCCGCCACCACCCAAAGAATCATGAGCATCAGCGGCCAACCCTTTGCGCAGCCGCCCTCATCTACCATGATCATGCCCACCAATGCCCACCAATGCCCACCAACCCAAGCATCACGAGCATCAGCTGGCATACCTTTTTGCGGCATGTCCAGCCATGCCAGAGCATCATGAGCATCAGCTGCCCGTCCTGTTCTGCATCAACCCTCACGCACCCTTCCCAGCACCAACCCACCCAGCATCACGAGCATCAGCTGCCACGCCCTTTATGGCGTGTCCACCCATCCCAAAGCATCACGAGCATCAGACGCCCGTCCTTTTCTATAACAGCCTTAATGTACCACCCGCCAACCCATCACGAGCATCAGCTCCCGTACCTTTTTGCAGCATATCCGAAGCAGAGCATCAGCCGCCGGTCCTTGTCCACAACAGCACGAACCCACCCGGCATCACGATCATCAGGTGCCCCTCTTTGTGGCACATCCGGCCCGTCCTCTTCTGCAGGCACTGACCCGCAGCATCACTAGCATCAGCTGCCATACCTTTTTGCATCATATCCAAGCCATCACAGAGCATCCGCGGCTCGTCGTCTTCTGCCGCAGCCCTCACGCACCCTTCGCAGCACCAACCCCCAGCATTACGAGCATCAGCTGCCCCACGTTTGAGCCTCCACTGCCATCCCAGAGCATTATGAGCAAGAGCGCCCGTTCTGTTCTACAGCAGCTGGAACCCACAATGCCCAGCACTAACCCAGCACCAACCCAGCACCAAGCCATCCCTTTTCTGAGAAACTCCGGGGAACCCTGCATCAGCATCAGTAGCCTGGCCTTTCGAACCTCAGCGAGCGGCACACCCTTCTGAGCCAATCACCCGCTTGCGTGGCTTGTCGTCGTTGTAGTCTGTTGTCCATACCGAACGTGTCGACCCAGAATCACGAGCATCACTGTCCATCTCTTGCCCTGGCCACCGCACAGAAGCACGAGCATCAGCGACCCTCAGAGCCTCATGGCCTAGCTCTGTAATCGGCTGGCCCACCATTGCAAATACCACCGACCTGCCCTCCCTATCTTTTAGTACTGGTGTTTGACGTTGATGTACCATGGCTCTTAGCTTGGGGCTATGCAGGGCACAGCGGACTCGAGGCTTGCAAACATGAAAGAGGAGATTCGCACTGGTCGAATGATCGACCAAATAGCTCTATGAACTGCAGCCGCAGTTTTCGGATGCGATGCTCTAACCAGGACGACAAATCTCACACAAAACTAAAAGATTCCACACATGTGATGTCCAACCCGAACCCTAAACCTCTAAACCCTCAACCCTAAACTACACCGCCCAAGTGACGCAAGCGCCATGTAAGTATGTTCGTTCCTTAGTCGTGAGAAGCCTAAAGCGCGTCCAATTACAGGCTAGCTCTTAAATAAAGCGCCGCTCAAGCCCTAAAACCCGCCCACCGCAAATGCCATGCCCAAGCTCCCAAACCCCAGGTTTTGGAGTCCCGGATTCCGGCCTCTTTGATTTCCGAGATGTGCACCATGCCTCACAGATGGGTTAATCCTAAACCCTAAGCCCCCTGCGATTTGGATTCAAGGCCGAAAATAACGACCGCTTCAGGGAAGCCCCGGATTCCTACGGTTGGTGATTTAAATCCGGCATTACCCAGAATAAGGAATTTGCCATAATTCCCGTAGTCTAGGGTCCTTAAGGTAATGCCCTTAAGGACCCTAGGCATATTCCTTATTATGGGTAGTGCAGGATTTATATCATCAACCGTGCTATAACCTCGGCATATGACAAATACGGGCTCGGCATGACCCATCACCCTAAACCCAACTACTATTACCCCAAATCCTTCGCCGAAAAACCCAAACCCTAAAGCCCCCGCAAAAGCAATATCTTAAGAACCATAACCCTCAACCCTAAAGGGGAAAACCTAAGGGCTTTCCCGGATGCGTGTTTACACCTGGAACGACCCTGGTGAGGGGTGGGTTGTTTGAAACCCTTGCGTCTCGTCGAGCGGCCGGCACAAGCCGCGAGTTTAGCGTGTTTGGCGGTTTGGGGTATAGAGCCTTTTATTGAAACCGGACTTGATGACTGCCAGCATTGTCTCCCCCGCTGTTTATAGGGCCTTGAAACTTAAAACGAATCCTATACCCCTGAATACTTACCTCTCGTCCCCGAACCCTGATTCCCGAAACCCCTCGACCTCTGAGCCCTAAAGCCCTTAACCCCAAACCTTATATCATCCTGAACTGAACACCTGAACCTCGTAACCGTGACCCCTCCTAAACCCCTGAAACCCTTGGCCTCCTAAACCCTGAACCCCAAACCGAACACCTCTTTCTGCAGCGGGCTTGCCTCCGCGAACCGAAATTCCGAAAAGCCTAAACCCTGAACCGAGACCGTGTGAACCCCAAACTGCAAAATCGCAAACCCCAACCTTGGTAAACCCCTAAACCGAAACCGTCTGAACCTCCAACTCCAAAATCCTAAACCCCGAACCCTTAAACCCCTAAATCGAAACCGTCTGAACCCCCAACTTCCAAAATCCTCAACCCCAAACCTTTAAACCGAAACCGTTCGAAGCCCAACTTCAAACTCCTACGCCCTGAACCGAAACCGTCTAAACCCCCAATCCCAAAATCCGAAACCCCAAATCTCAAACCCTAAGACCCCGGGGGCTCTGGCCTTGGCACGGGCCATCTTTTGTCTCAACCTTTCGGGTTTAGGGCCGGGGTTTAGGGCCCGGGTTTGGTTTGGATTTAGGGTTTAGTGCAGGGCTTGGGGTTTAGTTTGGGATTTTTTCCCTGGGTTTAGGGCTTAGGGTTTAGGGTTTAGGGTTTAGTTTGGGTTTAGGAGTTAGGGTTTAGGGTATAGACTGAAGGAAGAGAGACTCACGATCCCTACAGTAGACAGGTTTGCTCTTCCTTCGGCCCCTGTGACCTCAGACCGCGCAGTCGCAACTACAAAATCCGGAAAGAGCAACAAAAACCCTAAACCCTAAACCCTAAACTCTAAACCGTGGAAGGGAACCCCAAGCGACCCATTCCTATGCCTGTTGGCAGTCTTGAGTCTGGAGATGTCGCGGTGATGCCGAACGTCCCAGACCACAAAAAGGCGGGCCGGTGGGTGGGGTGGAAGAGGGGGCCACCGATGCGGTGACGCGGCAATATCAATGGAGTTCGGCCTTGCAAGATCGCATACCATGTAAAGGCTTTCTGAGAAACTGACACCATGCAGGTAAGGCATGTTCCATAAACTACAAAATGCCCTGAAATCATTCACTGCAAACCAGGTAAACGACATTGGGCTTCTGAGACTTTTGAGCTCCCTAAACCCTAGACCCTAAAAGAGACAGAAAGTCCAAGGCACTGCGAGCCTGGGACGAGTCACGATGCGGGTCGGAATAATTACGCGAAATCTAGGGTCCTTAATAATGAGAATAGGGTTTTGGGGCGTATTTTACTAAAACTGTCTATGGAACCCCCACAATAGCATTAGTGCCCAAAACACTTCAAGTCCTTTTGGCTCTGAGCGTCTACCAGCGAGGCTGCCCTAGCTCTGCAGCTCAGCGCTGCTGGCTGAGATTCCTAAACAAGCCCTTAAATCCAAACCCCGAAGCCCGAAAGCCAGTAGCCAGATGCTGCGCCTTAAACCTTAAACCCTAAGGCGCTAAACCCTAAACCTTCAACCCTAAACCCTAAGGCCCTAAGCTGCGCCTCCACGAAAATCCCAAACTTCTGGATGTTGTAGACTTTCCCCGTGATCCACTGGCCCCTACGATCGGGTGCTTTGTGTTCCATAAGAGTCCTTGTACAAGGGGTTCTAGAAGACTCTTTAAAGCCATTGTTGAAGAGCTTTTGAGGACCATTGCTTCAGGAATTGGGCTTTAGTGGTTTCGGGTTGTAGGGCTTTCGGTTGAATATAGGGGCTCTAATCATTAGAAGAGGGCCTTTTGGGGGATACGATCGCCCAACTACAAGACTGAAGACTAAGGAATAATAATATGGGCAATTCTTCAGGCTTCCACACGAAACATATGGGGTGGTTGCAAGAGATGCCTTGACAGAGCTTGGGGCTGTTCTTGTCGTAGAATATGATAACAACGGGCACCCTTCCCAAGTTGCACGTGAAGGTTCGAAAATCCAGAAGATTACACTTGACAAGAATCGAGTTCATGAGGCTCCAACAATAAGCGCGTTGAGCCAGGGACTGTAGCTGTTGCTCACCATGAAGCCGTGAAACCCTGAACCCTATAAGCCCGGACCCTCAGCCCTGTTATAGTGTGCTAGGGTTTAGGGTTTAGACTTCAAAAGCTATCTTCCGTTCGAGCTTAGGGGCTTTGGGTTTAGGGTCTGGGTCCGTAGCCGTAATCGAAAGCCACAGGCCTCTGCAGGTGTCGGTGGGTCGGCTTTTTCTCCCAAGCAAGCTCAAGGCGATCTCCTGCACACTGAGGGTTTAGGGTTTAGGGATGCGGTCCAAGATGGAGGTGCGAATCTTGAGAATCAGGATCGCCCTGCAGCCCCTGTGGCAGTACAGTAGAACATAAACCCTAAGCCTTTTTCAGCATGGGCTTGGATTATGTGCCAACCCCAAACCCTAAACCGTAAACCCCTAAACCCTAAACCCCATAAAACAACCAAAGGCTAGTCGGGTCGAAAGCGCCACGAAACGGAGCCGTATGAGCCGTTGCCCTGTGGGTTCCTTTCGTAGAGAAGCTATATCGTAAAAATTTGAAACAGGTTATTTCCGGGCAGGGTATAATATAACAGTGGTATAACTATGTAGGGACGACCACACACTTGTCTAACTTGTGTATTGCACGGGGTGTTGATCTACGAGAATCGAGAGGTTCAAGCATTCAGAGACTGAGGCTTTAGGAACTGGGGTTAGGAACTGTGATGCAACATTGAACATTGAAGTCTACTTAGCGGCTCGATTTGGTGTTTGACATGGTAGGGGGGGCGGGGTGGATTTGAGCTTTAACATGGGGGTTCAGAGTTTAGGGTTTAGAGCTTAAGGTTTTACACTGCAACCCCTTAATGCCATATAAGACAGTACCACAAAGCCTTTTAAGGCACCTCTTTCAACGACCCTCGGAGACAAGCCTATGCAAACCCTAAACCCTAAACCAGTTCGGGTCCTTCATGAAAGCCCAACACCCTGGTCCGAACCTTGTCGCAGACTTTGGCGACCTGCGAGAATGAAAAGAAGATGCCTTTCGGTTGGGTACTGCCCTCATACAGTAACGGTCTAGAATAGTATACCTGTACTATAAATATTATTCAACTGTTACTGAGTGGGGGCAGTATCCAACCTTTCGGTGTTCCGCTAAACGGTCCTATATGGGTTCTATGCGGTTCTATGCGGGCTCTGCAAAAATCAATTTGGCAGGGCTTGAAAGGCCGTAGGAGATAAATCTCCAAAACAGACTACGGAAATCTGGTGGATGATACGACTAAAAACTCAAGCTCTTATGTTACAGATTGCTCCTTCAAGACTCGACAAAGTCGACCTTGCAAGCGATGATTGCTGTTCGAGCCGTTTGGCCGATCGTGGCCATGATCATGCTCACGCAGGGCCTAATTCTCAGAGAAGGTTAATTTTGGGGGGTTTATATAGGATGTATACTAACCGAGAAGGCTTGCAAGTTGCCCATCCGCTACCAGCCTACTGAGATTACTGTAATACCCTCACAGGAGTTTTGGTGTATATTACAGTTATTCAAGGACTGTACCGGGGGCATTACTTGTAATTATTCCGACCCATACTTTACAATATGCATGTACATGTGTAATCACTATATGTACACAAATTATTACATTCCCAGAGAGCCCAATACCCCTTAATTGAGGAATATACCTTAAATCATTAGGGGCTTCATATCATGATTTCAGCTGTATTCCTTAATTAAGGGGTATTGGGCTCTCTGGGTTCCAAGGAATCACTGAGTGGTGTTTCTCCCAACGCACCTGGGAGCCCATGGCCCGGGAAACTGTCGAAGATGGCGTGCAACAGTACATGTGGGTGGTTGTCAAAAATATGGTCCCTTTTTGGGTACCCTAAATAATAGGTGCCGTATTATAATAGGGACCCAAAAAGGGACCATAATTTTGACAACCACCCATGTAGGGGCCTCACTAATTACAGAAGGGTCTGGGGAGGGGTCCTTAGGATCTCTGATTTAGGGCTTATATAAGGTTTAGGGCTGTTTAAGTAGGCAGCCTTTCTTTCTTAAATATCGGCCCCTAAACTAAATGTAGCTGTTACACTTGAGGTTTAGGTTTAAAGTAACGTCAGATTTCGAAGTGGAAGCCCCCCTCACCCTTCACCTATAGCCATAAACCCAAACGCGTGGCATGGGCCTTTCGGAGACCAGCCTCGAATAAGGGTTTTAGGGTTTAAGCTATAAGGTTTAAGGTCACAAAACAATCCTCAATATGAGATCCTTGTGGTCAGGACCTCCATACAAGACCCTCAACATACTAGCCATCCTGAGAAACTTTGCCATCCTACTGGAACTAAACGCCGATAAAAGCCCACGGAAACCCTACCCTATACCCTAAACCCTTAAAACCTAAACCCTATAAGATCATATGCGTGGTTGTCAAAACTATGGTCCCTTTTTGGGTCCCTAATATAATACGTCACCTAATATTTAAGGTACCCAAAAAGGGACCCCAATTTTGACAACCAGCCATATACAGCCACTGTAAAACAGCCCAAAAACCTGCCAAAGCTTGACCTGGTAGGCCGACTTCACGAATGTGGGCATCTTGGAGATATGCAGAAAACCTGCATAGGCCCCAAAGTAGTTCCTTTTTGGGGGTTCATATTTAGAACTCTATATGGTAATCCCAAAAAGGAACTACTTTGGGGCCAGGGTTTAGGGGTCTTTGTTTTTTTAGAGTGTGTTGGGCCTTTCTCTCCGCAGCTGCAGGTCGAGGGCTCACCCATATTGGGTTCACACTTAAGAAAACAAGGGGTCTAGGCGTCTAGGGTCTAGATTTTTGTGAGTACGGTTTGGGTTTGGGGTTTAAGTTTTAGAGCTTAGGGTCTAAGGTTCAGGGGTCTAGGGTTTTTCTTTTGAGCACCCTTTTGGGTTTAGGGTCTCAGGTTTTTTGTTGGGCAACAGCAGGTGTAGGACCTCGGGATACTTAGGGTGCTTTTTCGAAAAAACTACGTTTGGGGACTGTCTTGGATTGAAGGCTTCATTGACAGGCCTCTACATGGGAGTTTCCGAAAAAAGGGGACCCTACTATAGCACCCTAAATAGTAGGATCCATATTATCAGGACCCCCCAATAAGCGTCAGACGTGGGGACTTGGGTTCAAGGTGTAAGGCCTTGCGTACGATTGGACACTTCGAGGGGGCTTGTGGCGAACAAATGGGAACAACCTGGTTTGATCTGAACTGCCGAAACTGTTCGCGAAGTCTTTCAATAAGTTCTTCGAAACCTTTTGACATGAACTTCAACCCCACTGTATAACCCGTAACCCTGAACCCTGCCAACTGGCTGCGCCTTCGTGACCACGTCCCCCACGGGCATCGCCCAGGATGACGTGGAAACCTTCTTGACGCACGTAGCTGACGATGCCGTCGTAGGAGACGCCCACCTCGCGGTAAGTCAAACATGCGCATGGCGATCGCCGCCGCAGGTTGGTACGTGCGGTGATGTGGAACCCCAAACCCCCATAGCCCCTAATTACACATGAAACCCTGTTGAACCAAGTGTAAAACCCCAAGACCTAACCCCGAAGCCTAAACCCATGAAGCCCCCGACAGCAGCCTTGCACAAGGACCCTGAACATTTCCACATGAAAACCCCTTTAAATCCTAAAAGCCTAAACCCCCACAAGACAACTTCAGCCAACCCCAGGCTTTTTTCCTACCCACTTGGAGGTTCATGGGTATAAGTGGGATCATTAGTAAGGTAACTCTACTTACAACCCAAATAAGGAGACTTACAACCCCACTTATAACTACCCTAAACCCTAAACCCTAAAACCCTAAACCCTAAATCCCTGTAGAACGCTTTAAAAGGAGCCTAAAAGGAACCCTTATAACTACAGTACCCGCGAACTTCCAAGCCGGCCTTGATCTCATCAGCGATGTTGCCGGGTGGTGGATTGGGTCGAAGTCGGGTTCTGGAAAGCGCCAGGGACAGGTTAAGCCGTGACCTTGTGCTTCTTTTTGCGAAAGCGCTTTTAGTTTAAGAGCTTAGCGCTGTAAGGTTTAGGAGTTCAAAATGGAGGACCCCTATAACGGTTTCAATTCAAGTATAGGGGAGACTTAGAAGGCTTGACGAGGCGTCTAACAGGTTTCAATGGGGTTGCGTCGTTCGCGCTTCCTGGCCGGTTTTCGAAGCTGCTTTCTGTGTTTAAGGTTTCGGGATTACTACACCCCCCTTAGGACCCTAATGAAAATGAAAATCATGTGTTTGATATTTGCTTGGGTTTTATATAAACGAAAACTTAAGGAGACTATACATTAGGGTCTAGGATTTAGGGTTTAAGCATCTATACTTGTTCGATCAAGCGGCCTCATTCGCTGCTCTTGCCTCTGCCTCGCCTACTACTAATCTGCATCGCCCATCTACACATGTACACAGGATATCATAAGACGTCCATGGCGCCAATTTCTGTGCAAATACGCGGCTTATCGCGGCGTGAAAAAAACTCTCTTTTTGAAAAGCTGCCTAGTTTCGACACTCCCTGACAAAATGAAGCTTACCGAAGTCCCCTAATGATTTAAGGTGTATTCCTTAACCCTAAACCCTATAGATCCCTTAAAGGAACCCACGGTCCTATATATTCCTTACTTCAAGGATATTGGGCTCTCTGGGTCTGTAAGAATAGCAGCCTAGTTTGAGCATCGGAGCTCCAGGGCTTTAGCTCTAGCAGCCTTGGTCTTATCTGGGTTGTGGTTTGGGAGTCTTGAAGGGCATTTATGAATAGACTAGGGTTTAGGGTTTAGGATACCTTTCTAGCAACCCTAATAGCAGTTTTGGAGATTGGGAAAGCATGTATGAGTATATACTTTTGTAGGAACCATAAGGGACATGAGAAGGGATTCCGAAACCTCGGCTCAAGATGCACATATCGGCTTGAGCATTGGGGTTACATCGAAAGCGTGGAGCGTTGAGAGACTCAGCGTTCCGTAGGATGAAGGGGTTGAAGGTTTAGGATTTCGAGTTATGGGCTCGGAGCTTGTGAAAAGGTTTAGGACTCATGGTTGGTAGCACCTTCAGAACCCAACGTTCAGGACATTTCGGTCGGATTGATGCACTGAGTGGCGGCCGCTGTTTTCGGCACAGTTGTTTCTCCACTGTCACCTCATTGTAATCATGCGATATGATCCATGTTGGCGTGAAGCCTGAATGAAAAAAACATGTCACCGTCATTGCAGATGAAGGACGTCGTGTCTTTTGATGGCAGCGGCGTGATTTGGCGCAACGGCAAAGCTTTACCTCGGCAGGCTGCGGCAGGCATGCACTGTAGCTCTTGCGTGCACACGCAAAGCAGGTGTCCAAATGTGTCAAATGCTGAACAGAATATTGCGAATCAAACGTGAAACCGCCTTGAACCGTGACCTCGAACCTGCAACCTCGTGCAACAAAGCTTCCGGAGAACTCGATGCCAGCCACAATAGCATCGACCTGTTTTTCCGGAAGCAGGGCTCATGAGTAGGCGCGGCATGGTGTGAGTAGGTTTTGAGGTTTCGGGCTTTTGGCATTGGAACTTGGAGTGTGTTTCGTCGCTCACGCTCGGACAATCCAGTCGACGCATACGGTTCGAGGTCAGTTGAGTGAAACTACCACTCGTCAGCGAGGAGCAAATCCCATGCAACAAAAACAATCCAGCAACCATCTGATGTCACAGACTGGGGTCTTGGGCTACAAGCACTTCTCCTCGCCACATCCAAAGAAATGCATGGGCACCACACGTTCAACAACTGAGCTCTCGTAAGCATTATACGGAGCATTCTAAAACACAACAACCTGCAAGTCGATCTGGATGGGCCTCATCGCCGACCTCGAACAGCTCGCGTGGGTCGTCCACAAAGTCCTCATGCAGAACGGAGATGTGGGCGAAACCGTCGACTTCTGCGCCGACGTCGATAGCAACCAAATCGCCTGCATTTCATTTCGGCGCAGACAGACCTGCTTCAAAATCCGCGCCGAAGACACTTGTTCGGTCCAACATGCCTTCCTCGTTGAAAGCTCGCACCATACCCTTCCTCATCAGCATGTCATTTCACTGGATAAGTGCTTGTAAAGGAAACGACCATGTGCGAGCGGCACAACTCGCAAGAGCACATTTTTATATTTCCCAACCATTGAGCATGTCTGAGCTGAGCGGCAGCTTCTGTCCCAAAAACAAGTCCTGCACGGGGGTGCGGGCCAATGCATCCTTAGCAACGGGAGTGGTGCTGCGTCCAATGATCGGTGATATCAAAACGCAATCGCGCATGCTAAACTGTAGTTGCGGGATGATCTCGAACGAAAACTCGAAACCATACGGAAAATTGATTACTTGCATAAAGCGCCGTTCGAGCCAATTGCATATGCCAGGCCACCGTATGGTCTGCGAAAGGCGCTTCCAACATCTCGTTCGGAATGGTCGAATCCTCACGGACGTTGGGCAAACGACTTCGAATTCCGAAAAACCAGAAGCCTCGGCTTCCCAGCCGCGGCAAGGTTTCCAGGTAACGATGTCTGCCCCAGGATGACGGCGGCACAAATCTTCGCCATTTGGAGCCTGCATGCATTCGACGAATATAAATTGACATGCAACAACCAGTTGTTGCTCCTTCGTCCTTCGGGAAAGCGTTGTGTTTAATCCGTCTGGATGAAATGTACGAATTTTTACACGGGCAAAGCGATACTCCCCACATGTCACCATACACTACACGTCCACGCTTACACCACAATGGCAGCGCCGCGGGGCAAGGCATCTGCGAAGAAGCATGACTCGGGACTCGTTGTCCGGGAAAACTCGGTCAGCGAGCACGCAGCCCTTGCTGGTTTTCGTGCAGTCGGCCCATGTTGGTAGGCAGCGCGCTTGCAGCGCGCTTGCGTTTCGGCGATGGCCAGGGCGGCATGCACTGGTGGTTGAAGAGGGTTGCGGGCGGCCATCGCGTGTCAGCGGCGAGACCAGGGTCACATCGCAGCACAGTGCTTCGCCGAGCTGCGTGGCACCATATGCGACGAAGTCAAGACGCCAGCGATCGTCCGGATCGACACCTGGGGCAGGCGTCCGAACGAGCCACTGTTGCGGAACGACCTGGCCCTCTGGCCCGACTGCTTCGCGCACGACCTTTATCCACGCGCGCTCCAGTGGCTTGGCTCGCCGGGCGAGCAAGCCGGTGCGGGGGCAGGCAGCAGTTCCATTTCAGTAATGTCATTATCAGCACNTCGCCGGGCGAGCAAGCCGGTGCGGGGGCAGGCAGCAGTTCCATTTCAGTAATGTCATTATCAGCACGACTAAAATCTTTGGATTTTGTCCGGATTCTTGTATCATTGTTTTTGTTGCTATTACCACGATTGTGCTGTTCTTAACTTCAATATCAAGATAAATATGGATATAACTATTGGTATGATTACGACCATTGGTGTTGTTGCTATCAGTACTGACTCCTTTCGCGCAGTCGCGCGCGGGGCACCAAATGGTTGCACAGCCGGCTAGCGGGGGCCGGCGGCTAGCCAAGGCCTCCGCCAACCACCTGGCGTCAGCGAGGACCTCCTGTAGGTCGGGCTCAATGCCTTCGGCTCGGCGGCAGCCGTATCACCGAACCTGCCAGCGACTTCAACACCGACTACCACCAGCAGGCAACGGCGGCCCTTTCAAACTTGGGGTAGCAGGTGCATGGGCCTCACCTCTCCTGGTAAGAGGCGAGACGATGGTGGCATCGAGTGCGAGCGACCTCGATGCGTCATTCGTCGCTGATCCGGGAATTGAGGTTATGTCGGCGCGCACGTGCCGCGCAACCCGCGCGCCAGCTTCGCGACACACGCGTGCGACGTCGTGCTCGAGCAGGAGGGCTCGGGTGGTACGCGTGGCACGCCGGAGCTGACGCGCAAACAGCCCACGGCAGCGGCAGTGACGAGGCGCAAAAGGCAAGGGATGGCAAAGGCAGGCATCATTTTTTTTGCATCATTATTTGGTTTTTGCTTTCAGTGATTGCATTGGTTTCTTTTTGGATGCTTTTTCTGCTGTCATCTCAAAAACGAACACGTGGGTTGACGTCGATTGGGGGGGTGGCGGGTCTAAATCACGTGTGCTCCAAGCGGTCCGTGTTTTGCACTCACGGCCCTGGCCTCCTCTCCTCGCCGGATTTCCAATCCCATGAACTAAACGCACATACCAGTGCATGCACCAGCATGTCTGTGCTGTCATCCGGCCAGCCTGCAAAATGGCCGTGTGTGCGCGCAACATGCGCGACCAGCAAAACAGCGTCTTCTGAGAAACAACAGTATTTGGTCAAAGCCATCAGCAACAATAGCAAAAGCCCCGGAAATGGTTCACTATTGCTGGCACTCGTACACACTCGTACTAGCACTAGAAATACTAGTACCATAATCGTCGTTGTCGTTGTAGTACTAGTGCTGGTCGTAATCGCCGTAGTCACAACAGAGGTAGTGTTAGTGTTAGTGTTAGTGTTAGTGTTAGTGCTAGTGCTCGTGCTCGTGCTCGTGCTCGTGCTAGTGGCAGTGGCAGTGGCACTGGCAGTGGTCGTGGTCATGGTGGTGGTGGTGGTAGTGGTAGTGGTAGTGGTAGTGGTAGCAATAGCGGACTGGGACTGGGACTGGGACTGGGGGTGGGAGTGGGAGTGGACGTGGACGTGGACGTGGGAAATGGACGTGGCACTGGAAGTGGAAGTGCTTGTGGCGGTTTGAGGTAGTAGTAGTAGTGGTGGTGGTGGTGGTGGTGGTGGTGGTGGTAGCAGTAGTAGTGGTAGTAGTAGTAGCAGTAGTAGTAGTAGTAGTAATAGTAGTAGTAGCTGTCGTCGACGTCGTGGTGGTGGTGGTGGTCGTAGTAGTAGTAGTAGTAGTAGTAGTGGTGGTGGTGGTAGGAGTAGTAGTAGGAGTAGTAGTAGTAGTGGCAACAGTAACCGTAGCAGTAGTAGTAGCAGTAGTGGAAGTAGTAGTGGTGGCAATAGTGGTGGTATTGGTAGGGTGGTAGTACTAGTGGCAGTCGTAGAAGTAGAAGTAGAAGTAGAAGTAGAAGTAGAAGTAGAAGTAGCAGCAGCAGCAGCAGCAACAGCAACAGTAGGAGTAGTAGTAGTAGTAGTAGTAGTAGTAGCTGCAGCAGCAGCAGCAGCAGCAGCAGCAGCAACAGTAGTAGTAGCAGTACTAGTACTACAAGTACAACAACAACTACTACTACTACTACGATGATGGCCGCGCCCACGATGTTTATCAGGCTGAAGGCAGCGAGCAAGGCGACCCGTTGATGCCTGCTTTTTATGCCTTAGCACAGCACGCCACGCTCGCTGAACTCCATGAGGGCAAAACGCGAATTTGGAACTCTGCAGGCGAGGAGCCGACCTGCATCTTGTTGTGGTCGGCCTCGAGGTCGGCGGCAGGTTTGGTGCCGAAGCCGTGCAACTCCTGCGCCTCCTCGCTCGACACCGGGCCGCCGCTGTCCCCGCACAGTTGAGACCCTCCGCGACTGTGTTGGATCTCGCGCTGGTCTGGGCTTCTGGCTGTCGCTTCCCAGCGCGCCTACGCCGCCTCCCTCCTCGAGCTGCCACCTGCAGCCGAGCTCGGCGAAGGCCCCCTTCCAGAGCTGCATGAGGTCCTTGCCGACTCCCGGAGCGACCGGTAGTAGACCGCCAGTAGCTCGACGCCGACTGACTTTGGACTCCTCTCGCCCTCGTAAAAAAGCGCGAAAAAATACTACTACTACTACCACAACTACTACTATTACTACTACTATTACTACTACTACGACTGCTGCTGCTACTAGTACTACTACTACTACTACTGTTACTACTACTAGTACTACTACTATTACTACTGTTACTACTACTAGTACTACTGCTACTACTACTACTACTATTACTGCTACTACCTCTACCTGCTACTACGACGACGACGACTACCACGGCTGCTGCTACTCCTGCTGCTACAGCTGCTACTACTACTACTACGACGACGACTGCCACTAGTACTACCACCCCTACTACCACCACCACTACAACCACTACTACAACCACTGCTACTTCCACTACTGCTACTACCACTGCTACGGTTACTGTTGCGACTACTACTCCTAGTACTACTAGTACTACTAGTACTACTAGTACTACTAGTAATACTAGTACTACTAGTACTACTAGTACTACTAGTACTACTAGTACTACTAGTACTACTAGTACTACTAGAACTACTAGAACTACTAGTACTAGTAGAACTACTAGAACTACTACTAGTACTAGTACTACTACTACTACTCCTACTACTACTACTACTTCACCGGTAGTAATTGTACTAGTAGTAGCCGTCGTCGTGGTAATGTAATTAGACATGGTAGTAGTAGAAGTAGTAGTCGTCGTGGTGGTTGTGGTGGTAATAAGCATAGTCTTAATATCAGTAAAAAGGAAAATTAAACTAAACGTAGCAAAAAATGCGACTGCCAATAATAACAGTGATAGTGGAAGTAACACGAACAATAGTTCGAGTGCTAGTGCTAGGGTTACTGCTAGTGCGGGGAGCATGCGGACAGGGATCATGATCACCACTTTCGAGGGGGGGACACTGGGGCAACCCACTCCACACAGGGAACCACAGGGGCACCATGCATATCATATTTCAGAATTAACCTGACGACGTGACGTCAAGCTCACTCTAGTTGGATACCGTGTGTAATTGTGGCGTTAAATTCCTATTCTTCCACGGGGCCGCCAAATGGCGTGCAGGATTTGACGTAATTTCTAACCCGCCACACTGTCACCACCTGCAGCGCCACCACGACGGCGGCCTGAAGTGTTGCCACAGCTGTGCCCACTGCTCGTGCTAGTACTTGCGCTAGCACCAATTCTAGCACTGGCACACAGCATAAGAGCAGTGGTGCTACAAATAATCACGCTGGGAAAAACAGCATACAAGAACCACATGCGCATCATTGTCCTCCGCATCATCGCCGGCATTGTCATTTGTGTGGGGAGGGGCAGGCGGTGGGGGTCGCGCGATTTTGCGCGAGCGTCCAAGAGAACTTCGACATGACACCGCGGACGAGCACCATCCCTGTGACATTTTGCTCGGATGGGAGGCCTGGCTGTGGGGGCGGGGGGGCATATCCTGAGGGGGGGAGGGCCACTGACACGGCGATGCGGGGTGCAGGATCGAAGTCCTACCAGGAGCAACTGGGGGAGGCCTTTTCCCAGTAAACCGCGGTAACCGTGCCGTTGTGACTCCAGAAAGCAAAGCCAGAACAAATCTTGTTGGCCCCAAGTCAACGCTGCGTTGGAAACATATTTTTCTTGTGCGGAGGCCGTGCAAACCCTGGTGGGAGTCATGGCAATCCGGTCATTCCCTTTGCAACCGCGCCTCCAAAGTTGAAGTTTTTGGAACGGACGTCTGATGCTTTCATGTTTCGTGTGCAGTGATTTGGCTAGACATCGGCTAGATATTTCACATGGTGTGGTGTCGTTTATACGGTTGGTATGGTGTCGGTACATATGGCGGCTTTCGCAAAGGGGAGGGGGCCCACACTTTTGGGGGGTCCTCCCATGCAATAATAGCCACACGTCCCGGGAGCTTGCCCGTGTGGCCCCAGCACAGGACCGTGGCAAGCCATTGGTGGTGTAGCGTGGTAGTAGTAGTAGTAGTAGAAGTAGTAAGTAGTACTGCTAGCAGTAGTAATAGATTGGGTCTCCACTGGTAGATGAGGGCTTGGGACGTCGCTCGGGGCGTCGCTTGGGCATCGCTCGGGGCATCGCTCGGGTCCCTTTGTGCCGACACCCGGAGCCGAGCCGTTATAGCCCTAAATCCTAAAATGTTCAATTATAAAACCCAAAAGCTTCAGCCCGAAAGCCCACAGACGCCCATAGTATCCAATAGTGGTGGGGCGAACGCGTCACGCAAATCCCGCAAAATCGGTGGGGTCGTCGAAGCCATGCTGAATCGCACCCGTTATTGCCGACACATACCACGTCGCACAATACTGCCGGACGATTGCGCCGCCACTCGCCAGCAAGGGGTGCCAGCCAATTCTACCAACGTCCAACAAGCCGTTGTTGCCGCCGATGTTGGCGTCTTGCGACGTTTTTGTAATGTTTGTTTTGCTGATGTTAAGACGCTGTCGGTAGCGTTGTCGCATTTTGCCACGTTTGCTGACTTTGTTTCTGGTGTCTTTGATGCCGATGTTGCCGCGTGGTTCGCAGAAGTTGTTCACTTACTCATCATGCTCACACATGTGCATGTTCGTGTTTGTGGTGCCGTCGCCGTTGCGTTCGCTGTTGCTGTTGCCATTGCCGTTGTTGTCGCGGTTGCCGTTGTTGCTGATGGTTTTGATGCTGGTTCTGCTGCTGCTGCTGCTGCTGCTATTTTGTTCACGTGGTGGAGCGCAGTCGCTGGTGTTGTCCTTGACGTTTCTGCTTTCGTTCGTGCTACTGAAAGGACGCCGATTCTTGCTTATGTGCGGCTGCGCCAAACTACCAGATGAATGCGTCTCGGGCCATCACTCGCGCATCGAATTCCCCTGCGGCAGGAGGGTGCATCGACCCTCAAACCTTTCGGACGAGCGTGTCGACGATTCCTACATTCAGCCCCGGTTTGAAGATGTGAGTTCGCAGACAGCTGCACCCGTCGTGCGGAGAACCTCACATCCCCTGCTACTTGGAGGCCCTTTTGACTTAGTAAGTCTACTTAGTATCCCTTAGAAACCCTATTATAATCCCCCATAACCCACCTTACTAACCCTACTTACTAAGTCAAAAGGGCCTCCAAGTNCTTGGAGGCCCTTTTGACTTAGTAAGTCTACTTAGTATCCCTTAGAAACCCTATTATAATCCCCCATAACCCACCTTACTAACCCTACTTACTAAGTCAAAAGGGCCTCCAAGTAGGGCAAGGCGCTTGGTCGTCGGCCAGGACACGTCGCATTGGAGGTTGGGCGCTGGCGATACGTCTCGGTTTCAGCAGGTAAGCTTGTCAGCTATCAACGAAGCCCCAGAAGCACTTGCGGCTGCAGCACTTTTGGGCACCAGGACGCTGTTTGAAGAACACGGCCACGGTACTCCGACACTGAATCGGGCCTAAATCGCACGTCGACGTCTACCGCAGGAGTAGCACAGAAGAGCGCTCCACATTTGCATAAGCTCGGCTGAAGAACGTACAGCAAAAGCCGTGATCACGGCATGTAGGACCCTAAACCCCAAACCCTAAACCCTAAACCCTAAACCGGCGGAGCACAGGAACGAGAGCGCGGGAGGTTCTTGCTTCTGTGCACATTCCCTGCGAAGCAGCCACACGCAGAAGCACCATGAATAACATGTAACGTAGGGGCCTTGATAATCAGAATAGGGTTTTGGGGGTTCCTTATTATAAATATAGTATAATACCCCAAAACCTTATTCTAATTATGAAGGCCCCTACATTACACAGACGACAGAACCATCGAAGTCGTCTTCACAAAAGGCCTGATCGCTCGTCTGCTTGAGTTGACAGATCTGGCGTGAAGGAGGGCGATTTTGCAAAGGGACCCAAGGCCATAAACCACACAACTTTGAGAGCAGACTACCTTCAAACCCAAATCCCACTAAAAAGAGTCTTAACCTTCAACTCCCTCAACCCTACTTGGAGGCCCTTTTGACTTAGTAAGTAGGGTTAGTAAGGTGGGTTATGGGGGATTGTAATAGGGTTTCTAAGGGATACTATGTAGACTTACTAAGTCAAAAGGGCCTCCAAGTAAGCAACCCCCCGGCCAGTTGGTATCTTAAATCCCCAAAGCCCCCCTTGACCCTAAGCCACCCCTGGACCAGTTGGTCTCTCGAAGCGGCACCGAAGCGGCATGCCCTACCCCTTAATTAAGGAATAGACCTTAAATCATTAGGAGCTTCCGCTTATGATTTAAGCTATATTCCTTAATTAAGGGGTATAGGGCTCTCCGGGCCTTGCTGAATGCCCAACCCCGGCCATCCTCGAGCTCTAAGAAAAGGGTGCCATCATGGAGCCACTCTCCACAACAGCGGAACCTCGGGAGCTAGTAGAGCCCCTTTTAAGGACTCTGTTTAAGGGCTCTATGGGTTTAGGATTTAGGGTATAAGGGCTCTAGAACTGTTCTATACGGGTTCCATATTGGGTTTAGGGTGTGAGGCTTGGGGTTTACAAGGTTTCAGGGTGAACGAGTTGCTCAGAGAGCCCAATATCCCCTAATTAAAGAATATACCTTAGATCATTAGGGGCTTCATATTGTGATTTAAGCTATATTCCTTAACTAAGGGGTATTGGGCTCTCTGGGAACGAGTTGGCTGTTGGAACCTTCAGGCGTGGGGTCTTGGGGATTCTTGCTTCTTGGCATCTTATGAACAGGCTTTGGAGCTTTTAGGGCTCAGGGTTCACCCAGAGAGCCCAAGACCCGTTCATTAGGGAATACCTCGGGATCCTTTAAGGGTTCCTTTAAGGGATGTTTAGGGTTTGGGCTTGAGGGGGTTCTAATACCCCTTAATTACGGAGTATAGCTTCAATCATAAGATGAAGCCCCTAATGATTTAAGGTCTATTCCTTAATTAAGGGGTATCTGGGGTCCCAAACCCCGAGGCTGCAAAGCTGTGATCTACAAGGGCCACAGCTGAAGCTGAGGGGTTGTGGTCTGCTCAGTTCAACTATAGAAAGCCTATACACCCTAAACCCTAAACCCTAAACTTACACCCAACCCCCGGAATCCGAAACTACAAAACCCACGGCAGCTAAAATACACCCTAATCCTTCACCCAAAATCCTAGACCTCTCCAAACATCTGGAAACCCTCACCCCAAAACTTTCAGCAAATCTTCCGAGGGGCACGCTGCCTGGAAGAAGCCTCTCCCCCGTGCGCTCCGCATCAATGGCTGGCTCGGCACGCAAGTCGAGAGGCCGATGCGCCGGTGGCTCGAAGATCCAGCTCGTGGGGCCTCCGAACCCAAAGAGCACAAATACCCCTCAATTAAGGATTATATACCTTGAACTATAAGGGGCTTCTTATTCTGATTCAAGCTATATTCCTTAATTAAGGGGTAGTGGGGCCTCCTTTGAAGACTGTTTGGGCTCAGGGGTTACGGATAAGGGCAGACTGTAGAGTGTTTAGGGTGTAAGTTAAGGGCTTGAGTGCTGCAGGAATGGGGGGTCCAGAGGGACAAGCAACAAGAGGAGGCGCAGGAGGAGGTGGAGGAGGAAAGCGGCCAAGACTAGAACGATTGCCAGCACAAGCGCATCATCTTCCTCACCAACATGATCGTCGCATCTTATCATCATCATCATCACCGTCATCACCACCACCAAAGCCCACAAAACCACGACACTGGCTGATGTTCGTTTCATCGTCAAACTTATCGTCAACACGGCTAGGCCCCAAGCCTAAAGCCTGCAACCTTGACCACAAACACCACATCTGTAGCCTGTAGTGACACCTCAATCTTGAGCCCTAGACCTAGATGTTCAGGCCTAAACCCTAAACCCTATACCCTAAACGCCAAACCCGAACCCAGAAGGATGGCCTGCATAGCGGAGGCAGAGAGGGCCCACGTCCGGCAGCGCTGCGAAAACAAAGCCTCAACCAACGGTTTAGGGTTTAGGGTTTTAGGGTTTGGTTTAAGTAGAGTTTAGGGTTTAGGGTTTCAGGGTTCAGAGGGTTGAGGGTTTAAGTTGCCAAAGAGCCCAATGGCGTTACGGCTTAGAAAATAGGATCTCAGGCTTGGCTCGACCCTAAATCCTACACCGCCTACATCCCAGGGGGGTGGTGATATAAATCCTGCATTACCTTAATGGCCCTAAACTATGGAAACTATGGTCTATTCCCTATTATGGGTAATGCTGGATTTATATCATCAACGGTATTAGCCAGGTTCCCCAGTAGCCCCTTAATAATGAAGGTACAGTGTTTGCTACTAGTCGGTTTTAATAAGGAGACCCCAGCACAAAAAGTGCAAAATACTACAGGGGAACCCTGTTAATCAGCTTAAATCGACCCCTGCAGGAACCTCGGCCATCTGCAAGCTGCAGGAACGTCAGAGGGCCTCCGTCCTGAAAAAGAAAACACCCAGAAGTTTTGGTTTAGGGTTTAAGCTTGAGGGCTCGGTGGTTTCAGGGTTTAGGTGCTTTGGGTTTACGGGTTTCTGGGTTTAGGGCCAAAGGTTTCGGTTCAAGGACAAGCCCTGCACCCTGCACCATACATGTCAGCAATCTGCGGGGTTTAGGGTTTGGGGAATGTCTTGTGATTATCATTTGGGGCTTCGGGGGTTCTTGTTCTATCGAGCTCTCAGGGTTTTCAGGGCTGTCGACTTCGAGTTTGTGATTTAAGGCTTGAACATTGGCTTTAGGATTTAAGGCGCTTGAAGGGCCAGGGATCCCAAACTCTAAACCCCAAAACCCAAAGCCCTAAACCCTTAACCCTCAAACCCTCAAATCCCAAACTCTAAACCCCAAACCCAAAGCCCTAAACCCTAAACCCTTAACCCTTGACCCTCAAACCCCAAACCCGTTTCGGAATGACGGTTATCGCCTTCTCAGCTTCCTCCAATGGCGTTGCACTTGCAGTGAAAACCAGCGGGGCCGCTGGTGTAACCCAGAGAGCCCCGTACCCTTTAATTAAAGCAAACCGAACCCTTAAGGGACCCTTTAAGGGATCGTTTGAGGGATCCTTTAAGGGCTCCTTTCAAGGGCTCCCTTAAGGGATCCTTAAGGAACCCTACAAGGAACCCTAAAAGGAACCCTTAAAGGAACCCGTGCGGGACCGTTAAAGGAACTATAGAAGCCTTTGCGTTCTTTGGGTGCCTCGAGGGCGGAAGCTTCAAAGGCCTCTCCCGGCTGCAGCTCCGCACCTTCCATGCAAGGCGATGGCATTTAGGGTCCAGGTTAATGGAAGTCTCTTTCTTGTTCTTGGGGTTTGGGTTTGAGTTAAAGTTCAGGAATAACCCTAAACCCTAAACCCTAATTGGGGCTGAGAGCTATGCCGGAATATTTAAGGTTTAGGATCCAGGGTAGTATGGCTTCCTGTAGGCTTTAGAAAAAACGCTGGTGGGTTTCGAGTCTTGGCCATGGAGGCTTCGGGCTTAGGTTTATAGGGTTTAGGGTTTAGGGTTTAGGGTTTATAGGGTTTAGGGCTTGGGGGGCTTGGGGATTTACGGTTTTGTGATACTCAGGGTTAGGGCTTAGAGCTTTCTGGGTTTAGCGCTTAGGCTTGGGGTTTTACGGCTTAGAATAGCCGTGGCTCTAAGGCGATTTTCTCGGTTGTTGGTGTTCCTGTGGACTGTAATTGACTAGTGCTAGCAACGATCATGGCCAGAAAACCTTCTCGTGTCGAGATGGAATGCCAAAAGTAAGAGCAACATCATCAGCGTCATCATCGCAGTCATCACCATCATCATCATCGTAATCATCATCATCATCATAGTTGTGATCATTCCCATCATTGTCAATTCACAACACTGTCATCCATCGTCACCACCATCGTCGTAGTCACGAACCGTAGCCGTAGCGATGGCAGCCGTAACGATGGCAGCCGTAACGATGGCAAACCTGCACAGAGACATCCCTAAACCATGGCTACCTACACCCTGAACCCTGAACCTCACACCGTAAAACCTACACTCTACGGCTGATGGTATAAGTCCTGCATTACCTTAATGTCCCTAGACTATGGGAATTATGATATATTCCTTATTTTGGGTGATGAAGGATTTATATCATCAACCTAAACCCCAAGCCCTAAAACCCTATAGGTCCCTTAAAGGAACCCCTTAAAGGTACTCTTATAGATCCCCTTGAAGGAACCCCTTTATATCATCAACCGTATGATTCATATCATCAACCCTAAACCCTAAACCCTAAACCCAAACCCTGAACGTATTAGTGCTACCCCACCTGTTCGCTGCGCTTCCAAGCTTGGCTGCGAGCGGATGGCCAACCGTCGCAGCTCCGGAGGCTCGTATCTCCTACTGTAGGGGCCTTAAAGAGGGTTCCCTTAAAGGCTTCCTAAAAAGGGTTTTAGGGTATAGAGTTTATTGTTTGGGGTTTAACGTTTAGGGCTATATAGGGGTCTTAATAATTAGAATAGGGTTCCCTTAAAGAGTTCGTTTAAAAGGGGTCTACAAGGGTTACGTAATATAGGGCCCTAAAAAATTCGAACAGGGTTTGGGGTATATTATTCCATAAATATAAGAAGGAACCCCAAAATAGTATTGGCAATTTCTTAGGCCCCTATAGTACTTGAAGCTTCCGACAAAGGTTTTGTAGTTTGGACGGGCTTTACCAGAGTCTTATTTTCAGAACTAGGCTCCGCGGTCGCTACTTCGAGATACGAGCACCCGTTTCTGCGATGGAGTCTTTTCAAACAAAGAGACCACCCCTAAACCCTAAACCTAAACAAGAGTAAAAGAGCACTGCTTGGGGGGCTCCAGTGTTACAGCAGGGAGAACGAAACCCAAATCCTAACGGCTGGTTTAGGGTTTAGGGACCACAAAAATCCTAAAATCTTTGGCCGAATGCTTCGATCTGACGGCGCCATGGGTTCTGAGTTCAAAGATTTCTGGCCTAGGGTTTAGGGTTCAGGGTCAAGCTTAGGGGTATATGGGGGCCGTAATTATCAACTAGCGAGAGTCGGGTTCCTTAAAGGGCTCTTTCAGGGCCAGTAGTAGGGTTTAGTATTTCTAAGAAGGAACCCTAACGGATAGTCCTGGTACTTATTCAGGTTTCTATATACCCCTAAACCCTAAACCCAAAACCCGAAACCCAAAACCCTAAACCCTAAACCGTGGGTCTCTTCAAGACAAAGCCCGAAGCCCTCAGCTCTAAATCCAAAGCACCAGGGTGTCCCAGAGAGCCCAATACCGCTTAATTAAGGAATATGAGCCCAATATCCTTTAAGTAAGGAATACATAGGACCTAGGGTTCCTTTCAGGGATCTATAGGGTTTAGGGTTTAGGGTTAAGGAATATACCTGAAATCATTAGGGCTTCATACCATGATTTAAGCTATGTTCCTTTCATTCAAGGGGTATTGGGCTCTCTGGGTTAGGGTGTAGGGACCTTTAGACTCTAAGCCCCCAAAACCTCATGTCGGCCCAGGCGCCACAATTCTGGTGCCGTGCTTGCCGGCAGTAACGACAGCAGGCCTGGGCCTCCAGCCTTACAGTTCCCAGGCCACAAAGAAATCGCCTAGGGCTCCTCTAAACGGTTCTTTAACGAGTTTCTCTCAGGGCTACTATAAGGTTCCAGTAGGGTTTTTAGGGTAGGGCAGTATTAATCATAATAAGGTTTTGGGGCATGGTATGGGTTCGTTCCAAAAAAAGATATATAAAAAGAAGTATAGTGTCGTATACAGTAGTACAATATCGTATAGTATAAGTTCAATCGGAAGCACTGAAGAAAATATTGGTATTTATTCAAGTCCCTATATTAAGCTTCCATACGGGTTCAATTGCAACAGCTTTAACAAAACTGGAATCAGGTTTGCCGTACACTGGAGCCTGCATATATTGGGACTATGAGGGGGTGGCATTACCAATTCTGCAAACCTCTGTTCCACAAGGGTTCTAGAAGGGTTCTACAACGGCTGTATTGGGCTTTAATGGTATGGTAGTGAGGGTTGAGGGTTTAGGGCTTAGGATTTGGGTTTAGGGTTTGCGGCTTATGCCTAGGATCTAAAGTTTTGGCTGTTTAGGGTTGCTTCTGCGACAACCACTGGGAAAAACACAGCTAAAACCATCAGAATAAAGCTACCGTATAGTTAAGGCGTAAGAACCGAAGAATTGGGAGGTTCGGCATTAAAGCCTCTAACTTGTAAGAACCGAACAACGAAGAGGCTGATGCTGGAGAGCTGATGAAATACAAGACCCTGGTAAAAGCTTGAAAACGTGTTTGGATTTGCAGAGCTAAGCTGCTAGCAGGACCAAGAGCACTCCCAGTCTCTTCTCGCGGCATCTTCTCATGGCGAAAGCGCATGATGCGGGACACTGGTTCACTTGAGGCTCTAGGGCCTAGGGTTGGAGTCTGGGGCTTAGAGTCTGGGGTTAGGGTTTACGGTTAAGGCTAAGTGTTCATGGACTCAACCACTGTAAGGTGCGGGTACATGGTTATTGTGTATAGGCTTCAGGGCGTATGGGCTCCGGCTTGCCCATATAATATTACCAGTGCGAAACGGCGTCCACCATCCTGACCCCTAACCGAGCTCAGGAAAGCCAAAACAGCTCGCAGTGTCTTGAAGATCTTTGGCTGCAGCTTGTGATGTTTCAAAAGCCACAGAGTCCCATCAGGTAAAAATCAAAATACGAAGCTTTTATAAGAACGGTCTAATTGAACCCTGTTTCTAACTACTCGTTAAGGTTCTTCAGACTAGGATGTAGGGACGAGGGTTCTGGCATGGGGATGAAGGTTGAAGGCAGGATCTCTACCACAATATATGGGTGGTTGTCAAAATTAGGGTCCCCTTTTGGGGTACCTTAAATATTAGGTGCCGTATTATAATAAGGACCTGAAAAGGGACCCTAATTTTGACAACTACCCACATGGATCGCATCAACTAGAGTAGGGCTCTTGGATATGTAAAGGGGCACTACTAGAGATGATTCCGACCCCTATAACGACAACACACACATCATCAATATCAACAACTAAACCTTTATCATCCTTCACCTTCATCATCATCGCTAGCATCATGACCTTCATCCTCACCATCTTATTCTTATCATAGCTAGCACTACGCTTTCAAGTGTACAGTGTAGTTTCCGGGCGTGGTATTATGCCGTTTACATGGCATGTGTTCTCAAGACACTCTAATGGGGCGTCTGAGTGGTACTCGTAATGCGTCCTTCTAGTCCCTGTATATTTCGACTGTAGCATATCCCAAATACTCTGCTGTTAGTGTTGAGCCCCCTTATAGTACCCACATGTGCTTGAAGTCCCCGGATATTTAAGCTGTCATATACACCGAAAACCCTACTCTACTTCTTGAGGCACAATATACTATACGAAACACAGAAGCCTGAACCCAAAACCCAAACCCCTACACTATACTAAACCCTGAAAGCTAAACCATCCTTCAAGCCTCAAACAGCGTGGCAAACTGACAAACAGCGAGTCGGTGTAGCGTCTATGGCTGAGGGTTGAGGGTTCAGGGTTTCGGGTTGTTTAGAGTTGGGTTTGGGGCCTAGGGTTTAAAGTTTTGACTTTTGTGTTTAGGGTTCGGGGTTTCGGCTTGCAGTGCCCATGCCATGCATGCCAAAACACCAGCCTCAATGTCCTGAACACTCCGGCAGTGCAGGGTTCATCCAAGTTACAGAAGCTCGTAGTAAAAGGACACTGAGGACATGTATTCATCAGATCTGTGAAGTTTCAGCGAAGATGAGCCTGCAAGTGTGACACTCGAGCCCTAGGCTGTCAAGTATTGCAGGATGTGGAGTCGCAGGAACGGCTGTGTCCCTTTTTTCGCCTTCTCGCATCATCATGGCACTGTTCGACTCGAAACCCTGAACTAAAGGAGCAATTTAAACCACAAACCCTAAACTGGCCCTAGACCTTGAGCCCTAAACCCTACACCCTAAACCTGCGGCCCTAATCCCTGGACACCCGAGGCGCGTGCTCGCTTCAGGAAGCCCTCTCGCCCTCAAGTCCATCTTCGGCTTGGAGATGTAGCAATGCAGGGAACACGAAGCAAATGAATGCTTGGAAGAAGATGCACTCAGGAACCAAATCCACGCAGAGCCGCAGAGCCGTAGGTTTTGTATCTTCTTCTGTCCCTTCTTAAGGCTGGAAGCCATCCCAGTGCAGTTGGTGCGAAAGCATCGGCTTCAGCGACACGGCTTGCTGGCCTTTCCAATAAGGCTTTGGGGTGGGGTTTGGGTTTAGGCTTAAGGAATCAGCCTTTAGGAGTTGAGGCTTATGGGTGGTCGTACATCGGCACGGCATTCACGGCTGATTTGCTAAGATACTTGTAAGCCTACGTATCCTAGTTGTGTTGCTTCCCATGAACTTCAAGAAACATGCCCGGCCTGAGGGCGACGGCGGACGCGTGCAGACTTTAGGTCTTTGTGTCCACGTTCATCACACAGCTTCTGCACTGAGGAGTTCGTTCCAGAAGCCATCCTCCATCACTAAACCCTAATGCCTAAACCCCGATCATTCCTAAACCCTAAACCCCAAACCCGACATCCTAAACCCTAAACCCATCCTCCATCAATGCGCGATGGAGTCCTCCATGAGGAGCTTGGCATCCTCACAGCACGGCGAAAGACTTAGCAAGAAAGGCACAGGTCAAGGGTCTGGGCTTTAGGGGTTTAGGCTTTGGGCCTTTAGTGTCTATGGCTTAGGGTTTGGAGTTTCGGCTTCTGGTATACAAGGTTTAGGTTTCAAGGCTAAATTCAAATCAGAATCCTGAAGAACAGCATTGCTGCGCATTCCTCTAAACCCGAAACCCTAAACCCCTAAACCCCTAAACCCTAAACCCCTAAGCCCCTAAACCCTAAACTTTAAACCCTAACCCCCTAAACCCGAAACGCTAAACCCCTAAACCCCTAAACCCCTAAACCCCTAAACTCTTCAGGCATCTCTTCAGACCTTATGAGAAGGCATCCCCGGCCTCAGAATTAAAGCGCTGCACCTGCCAACGCCGTAGATACAGGAAGCCCTAAACCCCAAACCCAAAGCCCTGAACCCAAAGCCCTAAACAATAAAGCCCCAAACCCTGAAACCCTAAACCCTAAGCCCAAAACCCTAAACTAAGCCTTAAACCTCCAAACCCGAACCCTACAAACTCTAAACTCCAAACCCTAAACCCTAATCCCTAAACCCTAAGCCCTAATCTTTACCCATAGGCTCCATAGTAGTTCCGTTTTGGGATTACCTGATCGGATTCTGAATATGAACCACAAAAAGGAACCACTATGGAGCCTCTCGGTAAGCCCTAAACCCAAATCCTTAAGGCCTAAACCCTAATCCCTAAGCCCTACACCCTAAATCCTAAGCCCTAAACCCTAAACCCTAAATCCCTAAACCTTAAGCCCTAAACCCTAAGCCCTAAATCCTAGCAGCCGTGCCTGTGTAAGGACCCTCTGCTCCACGCCATAGTCTTCCAACAAGGCCAGCATGGCACGCGTCTCCTCACCGCTTCGGTCTGAGGGCTTGGGTTTTAAGGTTTAGGTTTTAGGGTTTAGGTTTTAGGGCGTAGGTTTTAGAGTTTAGGTTTTAGAGTTTAGGGCTTGGGGCTTATAAATCCTTCATAAAACTCTTATGAAACCTTTATAAATCCTTCATGAAACCTTATGAAACCTTTAATTATAAATCCTTCATAGAATCCCTTATAAAGCCTTTACAAATACTTCGTAAAAACCATCATAGCAGGCTTTTGAAAGCCCGAGACCACCCCGAAGCTGCTGACAGGTCTCCTCCCGCGCTGCGCCGCCGCGCCGCAAGAGCTCTGAGGCAAGGCTTCTGGCAGTCCGAAGCGCCGCTCGGTGCAGCGCGGGTCCTCTAAGGTTTAGGATTTACGTAGGTTCAGGGTTTAAGGTCCAGGGGTGTTTAGGGTTCAGGGTTTATGGCTTAGGGTTTATGGTTTAAGGTTCAGGGTTTGTGGCTTAGGGTTTATGGCTTAGGGTTTATGGTTTAGGGTTTTGAGCTTAGGGCTCAGGCTTTAGGGGCTCAGGCTTTCGGGGTGCATCCACTTGCTCGTCAAACTTGCTACTACGGTTGATGGACAAAATCCTGCATGAGCTTAAGGACTCTAAACTATGGGAATTATGGTATATTCCTTATAATGGGTAATGCAGGATTTTGTGTACGGGTATCACGGTATCCGGTTTCTACTCACAGCGTTTGGATCACATAACGTTCGGAAAATATTTGGGTTTCCTTGGTTGTATGCAAACTCAAAGAGTGCTCAGTTCCCGAACCCCAGCAGCCAAACTCAACCGGAACCCCTAGACCCTAGTAGGAATCCTAATCGGAACCTCAACAAAAGCCCTGATCGGAACCCTAATCGGAACTGCAATAGGAATCTTTATCGGAACCCTGGAAGGAACCCCAAAAAACTTAGAAAACCCTAAACCCTAAACCACTACACTAGGTCACTAGGGGAATCCTAATCGGAGCAATAGAAGGAAACCTGTTAGGAAACCTCATCGGGAGTATGGAATCCTTACAGAACCCGTGTGGAAGCATCGAAGTCCCTACTGAGATCCCCAATAACCCAGGAATAGAATTAGAAAGGGCTCTTTTGTAGATCTTGGGTGGTTTGCGAAGGAACCTAAGACCACAGAAACAAGAAAAAAGGGTGCCATTTGGGAGACAAAGACTGTATGAGACCCGCACCGACACCGGCCGCCCCGGCGTGAGGCAGTGTGGCGTCGGCGGTGCTGCCCAGGAACTTCTGGGCTTCCAACAGCCTTATGAGCTTGAGGGGGGTTTAGGGTCTAGGGGTCTGGAGTTTAGGGGTTTAGGGGTTTATCAAGAGAGTTAGGGTTTTGCGATGTCCTCATTTCTGGATTGTAGGGCTCCGGGTTTTGTTTTGAGATTTCGGGATTCGGTGTTCAGGGTTTTGCTTGGAGATTTTGCGATTCAGGGTTTTGTTTGGGTTTGCGTGGGGATTTAAGCCTTTGTGAGTTGCTGAAGCTAAACCCAAACCCACCCACCCCTTTCTGAAGTAGAACCCTTGAAAGAATCCTTACAAAACCCGAAACCTTAAGCCCTGAACCGAAACACTAATTCCTAAACCTAAACCCTAAACCTAAACCCTAAACCGAAACCCTAAAACCAAAGACCCACCCGGCCCTTCTCGAAGAGGCCACCAGGTAGGATTAAGGAACCCTTACATCAGGACTCTTATCTTAGATTACTCCACCTACCTTCATCCTACCTTTTGCGGCTTCTGATCTAACCCTAAACCCTAAACCGACACCCTAAACCCTAAACCGACACCCTGAACCCTAAACCGACACCCTGAACCAGAAACCGTGGTTCCGATCTGAAAGAGGCCCAGCACTTAAGGGGTACTAAACCCTATAAAAGCTTTAAAAGGAACCCTAATTTAAGGTAAAGGGGTATTGGGCTCTCTGGGCTTCCCCAGACCCCCAGGAGGATCCAAAAAGTAGATCCCGTAATGGGGGTTCCTTTAAAGTACCCTTAGTAGTATAGGGCCCCAAATTAGGGGATCTACTTTCTAGATCCCCCCGGGGGTCTGGGTCTGGAAGAGGCCCAGCCGCCCCGGGATGCAGTCGAAGGCCAAATTCCGGAGCTCGGAGTCGGCGAGGATGCCTCAGAGCAGTTTGTGGTTTAGGGTTTAGGGTTTAGGGTTTAGGGTTTATGGCTTAGGGTTTAGGGTTTAGGGTTTAGGGTTTAAGGCCTCAGAGCAGTTTGTCTTTAATGTAGAGATTTTATAAGAATTAAAATAGGGTTTCTTTACATAAAGGGTTCCTTTAAGGTATACTATGAGGCTTTAGGGTTTGTGGTTTAGGGTTTAGGGTTTAGGGTTTAGGGTTTAGGGCTTGGGGTTTAGGGTTTAAGGCCTCAGAGCAGTTTGTCTTTAATGTAAAGATTTTAAGAATTAAAATAGGGTTTCTTTACATAAAGGGTTCCTTTAAGGGATACTATGAGGCTTTAGGGTTTGCGGTTTAGGGTTTAGGGCTTGGGGTTTGGGGTTTAGGGTTTAGGGTTTAAGGGCTCAGAGCAGTTTGTCTTTAATGTAGGGGCCTTAATAATTAGAATAGGGTTCCTTTAAGGGCTCTTTAAAGGGTTCTATAAGGATAATACGGGTCTTTCATGTAGGGTCCTTAAGCCTTAGAGCAGTCTTTTGGATCGGTTTAGGTTCTAGGGTTTAGGGTTTAGAGTTTAGGGAAACCCTAAACCCTAAACCCTAAACCGTCCCTTTTTAAGGAACCCTTTAAGGATCCCTTTAAAGGGATCCGGATCCCTCTAAGCAAGCTGTTAAGGAACCCTAAATCCCAAGCGCTCATCAGTCTCCCGAGGTCTTCGGGGGTCCTTAATAATTCGAATAAGGTTCCCTTAAAGGGTTCCTAAAAAGGGGTTTAGGGTTTAGAGTTT
The DNA here is from genome assembly GCA_003297005.1 of Symbiodinium sp. clade A Y106. NCBI lineage: Eukaryota > Dinophyceae > Suessiales > Symbiodiniaceae > Symbiodinium > Symbiodinium sp. clade A. The sequence continues at coordinate 118,149 of BGNK01000714.1, forward strand.
ATTGTTTGGGGTTTAGCGTTTAGGGTTATATAGGGGCCTTAGTAATTCGAATAGGGTTCCTTTAAAGGGTTCCTTTAACAGGGGTCTATAAGGGTTACGTAGTATAGGGTCCGGAGTATAGGGTGGGGGTTTTGGGTTTAGGGTTCGGTCTAGGGCTTTGGGGTGGTGGTTCAAGTGTTTGGGTTTGGTGTATTGGGTTTTGGGTTTAGGGTCTTGGGTTTTGGGTTCAGGTTTTTGGGTTTAGGGTTTCGGGGTTTATGAGGGTTCTGGGTCCTGCAAAAGCTCTCTGAAGGTTCTATAAGGGATCTACAACTCCATCACATCTCTACAAGGGCTCCAAAAGGGTTCCCCAAGTTTTGCTTGCAAAGGTTCTGAGAAGGCTTCGGGTCTATACGGTGTATGACGGAGGCTTCCCGTAAGTCGCAGTCGGAGTCGAAACTCAAGAAGCTTAGGGCGCGTGTACTGTAGGGGCCTTAATAATTAGAATAGGGTTTGGGGGTATATTATTTTATACTGATAATAAGCAACCCCCAAAATAGTATATAGGTAATTATTGAGGCCCCCCTACATTAAGTGTTTGTGCGGGTGGAGGGGCGGAGACCAGCGTCGAGGGCTTGTGGCTTGAGGCTCAAACCCAAAAACTGAAACGCTAAAGCCCGAAAATCCCAAAATCCTGCACCCCAAACCCTGAAACCTCGGGGTTCCAGGGCTTTCGGGCTTTTGGATTTAAGGGCTTAGAGCTTAGGGTGTTCACCCGCAAGGCTTCGAAGAACTTGGGCAAAGGCTTAAGGTGTAGAAGAGGAGGAAGGGCTCTTTCCCAACGGGATAAGAACATCAAGGAAACAAGCTTGGACCCGAGCAGCATGCCCCAATGCAGTTAGTTCTCATAGCTTTCGAGGGTGGTGTGTGAGGTCAACTCCCGGCGGTTGACCCAAACCGCATCTCAATAATTACATCCACAAAACCGCCAAAAATACAGTCAAACCTGTCTGTTTGTGTCTGTCTGTCTGTCTGTCTGTCGGTCGGTCGGTCGGTCGGTCGGTCTGTTGGTCTGTCTGGTCTGTCTGGTCTGTCTGGTCTGTCTGGTCTGTCTGGTCTGTCTGGTCTGTCTGGTCTGTCTGGTCTGTCTGGTCTGTCTGGTCTGTCTGGTCTGTCTGGTC
>BGNK01000714.1:122147-182288 GCA_003297005.1 Symbiodinium sp. clade A Y106
TGTCTCTCTGTCTCTCTGTCTCTCTGTCTCTCTGTCTCTCTGTCTCTCTGTCTCTCTGTCTCTCTGTCTCTCTGTCTCTCTGTCTCTCTGTCTCTCTGTCTCTCTCTCTCTCTCTGTCTGTCTGTCTGTCTGTCTCTCTGTCTCTGTCTCTGTCTCTGTCTCTGTCTCTGTCTCTGTCTCTGTCTCTGTCGGTCGGTCGGTCGGTCGGTCGGTCTGTCGGTCTGTCTGTCTCTGTCTGTCTGTCTGTCTGTCTGTCTGTCTGTCTCTCTCTCTGTCTGTCTGTCTGTCTGTCTGTCTGTCTGTCTGTCTGTCTGTCTGTCTCTCTCTCTCTCTCTGTCTGTCTGTCTGTCTGTCTGTCTCTCTGTCTCTGTCTCTGTCTCTGTCTGTCTGTCTCTGTCTGTCTGTCTGTCTCTGTCTGTCTGTCTGTCTGTCTGTCTGTCTCTCTGTCTCTCTGTCTCTCTGTCTCTCTGTCTGTCTCTGTCTGTCTCTGTCTGTCTCTGTCTGTCTCTGTCTGTCTCTGTCTGTCTCTGTCTCTCTGTCTCTCTGTCTGTCTCTCTGTCTCTCTGTCTCTCTGTCTGTCTGTCTGTCCGTCTCTGTCTGTCTGCCTGCCTGCCTGCCTGCCTGCCTGGCTGGCTGGCTGCCTGTCTGTCTGTGTCTGTCTGTGCGTATATGTGTATACGCACATACCTACAAACCTAAAACCCTACAAACCTACATACCTACCTACGTACCTACCTACCTACCTGCATACATACAGACATGCATGCATGCATGCATGCATGCATGCATGTGTTCATTTACTTCGGTGTGTGTATGTATATATATCCTAGTACACCTATATACTTATACACTTGTATGCTTATACATTATATACTTATATACTTATGTACTTTTATACTTGTGTATATACACTTATTTGTTTATTCGTTTATATGACGTATGTATATGCACAAGAAGATTGACCAACAAACAATTAAAGAAGCTGCAAGGAAACTCGTGAGGAAGTCGAGCAGCTGCTGCGCCGTGCGAGAAGGGACCAAAGCCGCAAAAGGCCGGCGGCCAGCACCTCTTCGCGCTATCGAGCTGCTAGAGCTTTCGGGCTGTTGGATCTTAGGCAACCAAAAACCAGGGTTTAGCGTTTAGGGCCCTCGAACCAGGGTGCAGGGTCAATTATCTTACCTAATCTTGGGGGTCTAGGAACGGACTTTCGGGTTGAGGCTGTGGATTTTCAGGGCTTGGAACTTCGGGCTTAGCAATCGTGGGAGTCGTCGTCGTGGTCGTGGTTGCGGTAAAGGGCATTTTGGCATGAGAAGCACTTGCTTTGGGTTTAAGGGTTTAGGCATTGAAGTAGTGAGGGGTTGAGGGGCTTAGGCCTTACGCCTGACGGTTTGGCGTGTCGCTTAGGATGTAACGCGCTTCAAGACAGCAGAGCTTTAAAGTTTCAGCTCGAGGAGCCGTGGAGCTTTAAATGCTAGAGGGTGGAGCCTTCATGGGGCGTTTGGCTTTGTTGGTTCCCCCTAAACTCGAACTTCAACCCGTTTAGTGTTTAGGATTCAGTGTTTAGAGTTTAGGGTATTGGTTGGTTGTCTCAGATCCAAAAGCCCGAAGCCAAAGCAAGCAACGAAAGAACCCCTGTCTTTTGATAGGAATCCTTTCATAGGTACCCTTAATTCTGTATTGAGGGAGTCTTGGCAATGTCAGAAAATAGAGAGCCTATTGCTTTCTACACACTCGCCCTGTTGTAGGTGAGCGAAATTTCTGTAAGCTCTGTAACATCATCCCTAAACCCACAAAGCAGTTATAACAGCCTGTTGTCTCTCTCTCCCTCTCTCTCGCTGGCTCTCGCTCTCGCTCTCTATCTCTCTCTGTCTGACTCTGTCTCTAATCGATCGATCTATCTACACACATATACATGTGTACATGCGCCTGCAAGCTGGGTCAGGAGCAAGCTCGCCAACTTCTAAAAAGGTCAACCCTGGGCCCTACACCCGGAACCCGAAACCCTGAGCCCTTTACCCGCAACCCTGAACCCTAAGACCCAAAACCCTCAACTCTAAACTCCAAAGTCCTGAACGCCTTTGCAACTGGAAGTTGGTCCTAAACATTAAACCCGAAAGCCCCATGTAGGGTTTACGGTTTAAGGTTTAGGTTTAAACCCTTTAAATACCCTAAAACCTAACCTAACCCTAAAGCCCTAAACCCTAAACATTAAACCCCAACCCTAAAGCCCTCAACCGACCTGCAGATGGGAGCTCAGAAGCTGCGCAGAGCCGGCAGTCGACTCCTCGCCGGCCAGTGTCTCCAGCAACTTCAGATGTCTCCTTGGTCTTCGGTGGTTTTGAAAGGGTTGAGGATGTAGGAACCCTAAACCCTAAGCCCTAAACCCTAAGCCCCAAACCCCTAAGCCCTAAACCCCAAAGCCCTAAACCCTAAAGCCCTAAACCCTAAACCCCTAAGCCCTAAACCCTAAACCCCAAACCCCTAAACCCCTGAGCCCTAAACCCCAAAGCCCTAAACCCTAAGCCCCAAACCCCTAAACCCTAAACCCCAAACCCCTAGGCCCCTAAGCCCATAGGGTTTGGGGTTCAGGGCTTAGGGTTTAGAGCTGAGTCTTCGGCCTCCCTGGGGTTGCATAGGGTTGCATGGTGCTTTCCTGCGCTTCTAGAGACTCCAAAATCCCTTAATTAAGGAATATACCTAGGGCCTAGGGGTCCTTTTAAGGGATCCTTTAAGGGATCTATAGGGTTTAGGGTTTAGGGGACTCCAAAATCCCTTAATTAAGGAATATACCTTAAATTATAGTAGGATCCCTAACATGATTTAAGGTATATTCCTTAATTAAGGGATTTTGGAGTCTCTGGGTTTGTTTAATGGTGTCTCCTGAGTCTTCGGTGCCTGCGGGGTTTAGGGTTCAGGGTTTGCGCGGTTTAGGGAGGGTTTCATACGATGCCAATCGGGTTTTGGGTTTTGTATGGGTTTCGAATAAGTACGGCTTTAGAATCTGTTGAACAGGGTTTTATCGGGCCTTGTCGGGTTTCAAGGAGGCGTCTCCTGATTTTCCCAGAGAGCCGACTCCCAACTGCGGAGTACACCTCAAGTTACAGAAGGTGTCTTGCTATGATGTAAGGGGTGCTTGCTGGGGTATTGTTCTCTGGGTTTGAAGAGCTGGATGCGTATTGAGTTCATGAATTAGAACAGGACTTTGCGGACTTCATAGTGGGAGTGGGACATCATTGCAAATGACTCATGCCCCCATAAGAAAGGGGCCTTGGTAGTTAGAATAGTTTTTGTTGGGGCTTGGGGGGTACTGTATACGAGAGTATACCTATGTTAAGGAACCCTTCGGATTAATCGCGCAATCATTGTTGTTCATCTAGGGTTAGGCACAGGGTTTAGGGTTTAGGGTTACCCCCATCAGCATCACGACGGCCAACGCATCAATGTAAAAACATAGAAAATCCAACTCAGAAACCTGAACATAGAAAGAACTGCTAAAAACAACAAGAAACACGACTACCCCGCACTAAACGCTGAACCCTAAACCCTGAACCCCAAACCCCAATGGCTCAATACCCCAGAACGCCACTCTAAATGCCTAAAGACCTAAAACCCCAACACCTAAAAGTCTCCCAAAAAAGAAACAAGAGCCTAAAAACCTCAACACCCAAGCCCCCGATATCCAACTACAAACTGGTCCTAAGAAGCTGGATCCAAAAATCCTTACTTAAACCCGCTAAAACCTATCTTTGACCTGAATGAAAAAACGAAAACCCGACAAACACCCATCAAACCACGCTCCCGCCAAAAGTCGCGAGCCAAAACCTTGAAACCCGAAAAAACGAAGCCCAGGAACCCTTAACGACCTCTGAGCTGTGATGCCGACGGTGCCCCACGGCAGTGAAAAAAGCTGTAAACCCTTTTAAGACCTTGGGTATCCCCCCCATACAGTAACAGTGTATAATAGGGCTACTATTCAGGCTGTTACTGAGTGAGGGCAGTACCCAACTAAGACCCAAAGAACCCCTATGAGAGCACCTCACCACCGCCAACATCCCCCACTCAAGAAACTGCATGCGCCAAAAGTCGTGAAGGCATCCGCCAGTGGCAGAAGTGCACCCGCCGGCACCAGGCGGTGCATACCCAGGTCCTCCAGCAGCTTTTTCTGCATTTACAAAATAGACTTAGGATTGATCAGATTGGGCTAAGATCTTTTTGTCTAGGCTTTTTTGAAACGCACTACACCCACGACGCTGACAGCAGTTAGGGTTTAGCGCGTGGGGCTTAGGTTCTTTTTTGTGGAAGGGATGCGTTGGGTCATGGTCTGGCGCTTTGCTCAATCTTGGGGCTCTTTCACGTTCGGGCTAGTTTGTTTTGAGCTTTTGTGATAACAGTGGTCTGTCATTGTTGTGGTTTTAGGTCTTTGTGGCTCTGTGGGGTTTGCATGTTGTTGGGGTCTGCTCTTCAATCGCGGTTTATCCTCTAAGGTGTTGCGGATCTGCCTTAATGGTGAGTTGGCTGGGCCTCCAACTTTAGGCTTTTCTGGCTTGGTAGTTTATACTTGTTTGGGGATTCGGCGGTTTGTGAACTGGGTTTTGGGTTTCTTATCCAGGAACTTTCCTAAAGGTTTTCAGGGTGCCACCTCTTTGAAAACTGTACCCTGCACTTCAACCACGTAACCAAAACCACTACTACCACTACCACAACCATTACAACCACCACGACAAGTCCCACTACCACTACTACAACCACTTATGCTGCTGCTGCTGCTGGTGCTGCTGCTGCTGCTACTTGCTGCTACTTGCTGCTACTTGCTGCTGGTATAATGAGACGAATGACTCTAAACTCGATCCAAACCTTCGAACCCTAAAGCCCTTATTCAATCTCTCAAAGCCCTAAACCCTAAACCCTTTGAACCCTAGACCCTAAACCCAAATCCTAAACCCTCTGAACCCCCGAACACCCTAAACAGTTCCGGTCCAGTCCTCTGCATCGTCAGACTTGGGTCGTGCATCGGCCTGCACTTGCGTTCTACAAGTAGGGCTCAGGGTTCAGGGTTTAGGGGTAAAGAGGTTTAGGTCCGGAGTCAGAGGTTAAGATTCGGTCGTAACAGGAGGAACTCCAACGTCCAAGAAACCCTGAGAGGAAACCTCCTCCTCACCCTCCCTGCTCCTCCCCAACCACTCCCCCCACGTCGCCCTCTCCCCCACCCTCACCCACCCGGGGTGAAAGCCTGCAAAGCCTCGCTTCTTCTTGAGGGCTGGAGTCTGGAGGCAGCTCGGGGACCACACACCCAATCCGGGCATCGCCGGCGTCAGGAGTGCGGACCACAGAGGCTGCCTAAAGCCCCCCCGTCACCCCCGGCCACCGAACGTGGCTCTCCCTCCGCCGGTTTCGAAGTACACTGAAGCCTGCATTTGCATCTACAACACGTCAACACGTTGCATCGTCTGCTTCTCTCTTCAGTGTAGGCCGACCTATCGAGCCGAGGTCGGAGACCTCAAGCCGGCACGGCGTCAGGAAGGAACATACTGCACCCGAAGGGCGATAGGGTTTAGGGTTAGGTGGCCCTTCTAAGACACGATCTCTTTCCGGATAAAAAAGTTGATCATTAGAATAGGGTTTCGAAACGGTTTCGGGGTGTATTGCAGCGGAACCGCATACAGGGACTGGAAGGAGGTGTTCCACTGAGTATTCCACCATTAGGCTTGGGGTTCAGGGCCTCTGCCATCGTGAGCTGCCCAGTCAATCAATCCAACAGGGTTTAGGGCTTGGGGCTTAAGGGTTCAGGGTTTAAGGGTTGGGGGTTCGGGGTTTAAGGGTTAAGGGTGTAGGGTTTAAGGGTTTAGGGTTTAAGGGTTTAGGCTTTAAGGGTTTAGGGGTTTAGGGTTTAGGGTTTAAGGGTTTAGGGTTTAGGGTTTAAGGTTTTAGGGTTTAAGGGTTTAAGGGTTTGGAGTTTAAGGGTTTAGGGTTTCGGGGAATCCCTAACCAAGAGCGACCCGCTTCAAATCCTTATGACACTCACAAACAGACGTCAAGGCAACTCCTTCAACATGCTTTTCAAACCGTTAACAGCACAAAGCGAAAAATACATGAGCATGGATGAGGTATGCTGAAGCTTAACGCACGCGACCCTGCACCCGAATAAACAAAACCATCATGCCTCCGAAACCCCCCTCTCCGAAAAAATGAACACCACAAAACAAGAAATTACAAAACGACTAGCCCCAAACCAATAAACCACTAAAAACCTTACTACGGGGGCCTAGAGAGCTACCAATCCTATTTTGGGGGTTCCTTATTATAGTTATACTATGTTATAGTATAATATGCCCCCAAAATCCTATTCTAATTTTCAAGCCCTCTATATTATATGAAATCCTCATAATAGCCTTTATAGACCCCTTCAAAGGAACCCTATTCTAATTATGAAGGCTCCTTTTTTAAACCCGTATATTATAGTATCCCTTACAATACCCTTTAAAAGGAAAAGGAACCCTATTAATTCTGAAGGCCCCTAGATTAACCCCTAAACCACTACAACCCTTAACCCTTTATCAAAAGAAGGAAGCGTTTCCTGCTGGGCCTCGAGGAACGCACCAGCTACGCCTCGGCGCCAAAGCCAGGGAAACGCGTGGCCGCCCCTGGCGTCTACCAAGGGCGTTTAAGGTTTAGGGGTTTACATCCAGGCTCGCCGTCTGACCCAACGGACAGAGCTACCCCAAACAAGCCCAAAGCCAGATACAAATGATGAACATCATGAATATGAAGCATCTTTTTTCGTCGTGTAAGCAAGAGTCGGGACCCAAACTCCCGCAACAGCATAAACCACTAAATTAAGGCTCTGCGGTTTCGGGGTTCGACAACAACGCTTGCGCCTGGCCAAGAAGAGAATCTGGAGATTCCTTGGCATGCAGGCGGCCCAACAAATTATTTAAAGGGCTGAGGGAGTGGGGCTTGGGATTTTTTGGGGGGCTTAGGGGGTACTGGGTTCTTGTCTTCAGGGGATTTTGGGAGGTTGGGTTTAGACTTCTAAGACCTACGGAACGGGAAGGGGCACCGGATTAGAGGGTTTAGGGTTTAGGGTATCAGGAGACCCGGAGCCCGACCGAGCGGGTGCAGGATCGACCTAAACCTTACTTGGAGGCCCTTCTGACTTAGTAAGTAGGGTTAGTAAGGTGGGTTATGGGGGAGTATAATAGGGTTTCTAAGGGATACTAAGTAGACTTACTAAGTCGAACGGGCCTCCAAGCAGTTAGCATGAGTCGGGAAACGGGCATTTCTGCAAACTTACAGCTTACCAGTGGCTAAGGATGAGAATGTGGGTCTGGGCTTGCATACTACAGTATACTGCAAGGCGTTTCTATGAGTAACGAAAGAATTCTGCATTAATGCCCTAAACCCTAAACCCTAAACCCTAGGCCAAACTCGAAACTCTCCACCCCAAATTGCAGGGGTTAAAGGTTTGCCTTCTTCGGGAAACGTTGCAGCCTCAGCCCGACTTAGAATCTACTTTTTTATAGGGCCCGTGATAGCATCCTTTAGGTTTAGGGTTTAGGGTTTAGGGAAACGAAGCTTCACACCAGGACTGGGGACAGGTAGGTTATGATAGGTTAAAGGGAAATGCGAGATCTGCAAGCGCTTACACATCGGGGTGCCGGCTGGGGCGGAGCATGGTTCATGCAATCATGCCGTGCAAAAGCGAGGCGTGGGGCTTAGAGTTGGGGTTTTAAGGTGTGTAATATAGGGGCCTTAATAATTAGAATAGGGTTGCGGGGCCCATTATGCTATAAATATAATACGGAACCCCCATTTTGGGCCCCCATATTAGAGTTGGGGTTTGAGGGTGGGTAGTCAATGGAGTCCACGGGGTCGGTTTGGTCCGGTTTGGTTCAGTAGGGTTTAGAGTTTAGGGCCTTGGGCCTCAGGCCTAGGGCTTAGTGCTTAGGGGGTTTTGGGTTTCGGGTTTAGGGTTTAGGGTTTCGGGTTTAGGGTTTTTAGTGCTTAGGGGGTTTAGGATTAAGGTTGTCGCCGGCATCCCTTGCATGTAGTTTTAGATCGCGGGGTCCCATGTTCAGTCCCGAAAGCCTCAAACCCCATTGGCCCTGTTGAACCCCGACAGCCTAGATTCTCGTACCGAAAGTTTGGGCCCCTAACCCTGAAACCCTGAAGCCCAAAATCCTTCAGAGTCAAAGCAACAAAACCCTATGTAGACCCCATATAAATAAGACCAAAAAAAGGAATTGTGAAGACCTGGATTAGGGCTTTTGGTCTTGCATGTAGGGCTTAGGGTCTGGAGGAAAATAATATTGCTGGAACACTCACTCCCTACACCCTCAAAGACGTAAACCCCACATAGAGCGGTAGTATTAATCCCTAAGCCCTAAACCATATAGAACCCCTAGGCTGCAACTGCAAACTCTTCAATCTATTGCCATCATCCCCATAAAGCAACCAATATGCACACTCGCCACTAGTCTGAAGAGACCCCTATATGCACCCATCAAGACCATAACCTAAAGCCTACTTACCCTAACCCTAAATCGTCTGGAACCCTGCAAACCCAGTGGCGCTAGCGGCGTGCTTGGTCGACCACCGGGCCCTCCCCCGGTGTGGGCCAAGTGGGGCAGCAAGGGCTCCACCTGACGGAGTATAGCTTCACCCGAAACACAAAATTACACGTTTGGGATTCTTTACAATGGTTTCCAGAAAGAATTCCAGAGAGTAGGTTTATGGCTGGTTGAGAGAGGCCTTAAAGCCTAAACGTCTGGTGCGCTGCATAGGGCTTAAAGGTTCCGAAAGGTGGCTATGAGCACTTGTTGGCAAGGTTAACTTTAGGGTTCAGAGTGAGGCCCCAAGAACTGCGGGTGATGATTCCGACTGGGCTTCCCTTTGCTTACCTTACGGGAGTGAAAGTATGGATGTTCGAACTTACACTTTTCTGCTTTTCTAAAAATAATTTAGAAAACCTTTTTTGCGTTGGCGTTACAGAGATCCACATGCAGGGCTGATGTGGTTTTGAACGCTTAAGGCTTGAGCGTCCGAGATTTGAGCTCTGAACTCTGAAGATGCGGATTTGATGAGTTGGAATGAAGTGTCTCTCAAACCGTGGTTCCGGAAAATTGTAGTAACATTGGCCTTGACAGAAACAAACCCAGGAAGTGATGTCGAACAGTGTGCTGCTGATGTCATGTCCATTTCTCTCCCTCATGCTACTGCCACTGGAATGTATAAATCTTAATAGTTAGAATTAGGCTGCTTTTGGGTACATAATACTATGAGTCTAAACCCTAAAACCCTAAACCGAATTTACTATAACATGCTTCTTAAAACTATGACAAGGAACCCAAAAAATAGTAGTGACACTTGTACAGGCCTCTATCTAACCTCGAAGCTTCGCCTTCATGGGCCAACGTCATCTTCCCAGCACCCCAATTTTAAGGGCTTACGGTTTAAAGTTTAGGGTTTCGGGTTTAGGTCTTCGGGTAATTATTTCCTTGAAGCTTAACGTTTAAATAACCTGAAAAGGGAAGAGGCTATCTACCGGGCATTGAGCGTTCAGGCTTGATTTAGGGTTGAGCGCTAAACAGTTGTGGACATAAGTCCTGACCGAGCTCGAAAAATTTGCGAATCATCCACTCCTAGATCCCGAACTCCCCTTGATCCGCAAAATTTTCCAAAACAAAATTAGAGCTCTCAATGACAAAAACTTAAACGGCGAAAGCTCTCAGAAACACATTCTTGAAAACTTGCATAAAACAGAAAATCTCCCCAAAACCCTAAAACCCCCTAAAACCACTCAACCCTACACTTTTTTAACCCTAAACCCCAAAACCGTCACCCCACTTTATTGAAAGCCTGCGAGGAGGAGACCATGCCCCAGTGGAGGTGTGCCTCTTCGGAGAGCAGTTTGCTAGACTTTTTTGTTTTTGATTGACGGCTTGGTGCGGCTTAGGGTTTGGAGCGGTTCTGGGTTTAGGGTGCAGCATCGGAGTTCGGGGTTTAAGGCTGTTTAAGGGTTGGGGTTTGGCGGCGCAGGGGTTCAGCGTCACCCCCGACACCTTTTGCTTCCCGGCTCTGGGAGCGTAGCTCCGTGCTCCCTGTAACAGGGCGGAAGATCCATCGAGACACATCACGAAACCGAAGCACACACACACACACACACCCAGCGTACCTTATGGCCAAATCGAGGAAGTTCTTGGAAAGTCAAAAGCACGATCTCAGCCAACCTCGGAACGCCAGGAATGGCACAGTTCATGTACAGGTTATACAGGGCTTGCACAGCAGCAGCACCACCTTCCAAACGGAGTGGAAGTGCCTATGAAGTCGGCGTAGGAAGCACGTAGCACCTGCTGGCTGGAGTTCTTCCGAAAGGTTCGACAAAGCCAGTCTGTCAGCCTGGAGTCCACAATGCGACCCACAAAGGACATCGAAGGACAAACACGGGCGCACATGAAACGGTCGGGTGTCCGAATTTGCGCACCCAGCCCCTCGCAGCCTCGCGATTCAAGCAGAACAAGAACAAGCACGGAGCATGGCCGTCCCGCAGCATCAACATACCATAAGTAGAGCACAGGAAAGATGTTGCGCAGCTCTGCCAGTGATGCCGGCTCCAGCACTACTAGATCGCGCAAACAAAGCTGCTGCATATTGTTGCATCGCGAGATCTGTGTGCCGGAAGGAGTGCTTCGGACCACATGAGTCTCAGCCTGACGCTGCATTCGGTGTGCCCGAAAGTCCTCGGTCACACCCACCACATCTGCTTTCCTCCAGCGTATCTTCGACAATGGCAAAGACCAGTCATGCTTCCAACCGAAACGCCGGGTCAGTGTCACCACTTCTCCCTGGATGTCGGTCACGCGTCGCCACTCAGTGATTCAATTACGAATCCCGAAAACAAAGACACTTGGGATGTCGCACACAGGAGCGGGTATGCTGCACCAGTGCGGTCTGCATCATCTCTCTGGCCCCTGTCGATGCAGCATTCGTCGGCCTCCATGGGGGCACGACGGACCCGAGCCTGACGAGTCGAGCGTTGGAAGGTGCTCCGCAAAGTCTGCACTGGAAGCAGCGAGCTGCTGTAGCTTTTGGCCGGTTGACGTCCTGTCGGACACTCGGCCGAAGGCCCGAACACGATAGAGAACGTGCGGTGCGAGAGACTGAGCCAGCCATGGCACATCATGGGGCATTGCCACAGCCACGGCGAAGAGCGCCCACAGCATCGTTGCGTCGAGTTGGGGACCTTTCGCAGGCTCTCCAACACCGTCTTCTTGCCGATCTTCGGTGGGACAAAACTCTTCCGCCGGCGCCTGTGGAAGATCTGTAGCCGAACAGTGTAGTGTTTGGCCAGACAACCTAACTTTAAGGTTTTATGGTTTTGCGGAGCGCTATGACGGTGCAATACGGCGACGGGCTTCATCGGGGCTGTTTCAAGTTATAGTCTGGATGGGGGGGGGGCCTCTTCGAATGTGCGCTCCCTCTTGAAGAGGGCTTTACAGAATCAGGGTCCTAACCTAATTCTTTGGGGTTCATATTTGGGTCCTTCATCGTCTGAGACTACACATCATGACTGTGGTCCGTTGACAGCTGCAGCTGCTCGCATTCCGAATTACTGTCAACCGTATGTATTCGGATATAGGGCTTGGAGTATGTCATTCTGGGGTTTTGGGTTCAGGGTAACCCTTGCACTGAAACAAGCCCCGTTTAGCAAAACCCTACTATTTAAATAGCCCATGAACCCGACAGACCCTTACGGTTATAGAGCTCCACCAAACTATGAACCCTTAAAGTTGGGCTGTCTGGGTGACGTTGAATCCCAAGTCCACCAAACCCAAGCCTAAACCCTAAATCCTAAACCCTTAAACAGCGTTAAACCGCCAACCCCGAACCTCTAATAAAAAAGCCTTACTGATAATTAGGTGACACACTATGCTCACAAGTATACATACACATATTCACGTTGCATAGCACTATATTATACATCAAAAACGCGTGTGTATACATATTTATATATATGTTGAAATTTATGATATAATTATAATACACATATACGAACTCACGTTCCGCATCCCTACCCTAAACCCTAAAGTCAAATGTCCAGAGTCCAAACACACAATCTGTTCCACAGGGGCGAGGTGGAAGCGGCACAGATGATAAACCGCGAGCCTTGAAGCCTCGTCCCCGAACCTGAAGCATAAACTGTAGACTGGGCTATGGCTAAGGAATTCACCGCAAGTTAACATAATAAGGAAGCCTAGTCTCTGCTACAGATCCCTACTATGGTCACTTAAAGTCCAATTTCTTAACAAGAACGCAGCAAGCCCGTGCCACAGGGTGGGATGGGTGCAGGGGTTGCAGATACTCATCATCAACAGGATCATCATTATGACAGTCGTACTACGGTTGATGATATCAATCCGCATTACCTTAATGACCCTAAACTATGGGAATGTGGCATCTTCCTTATTACGGATAATGCAGGATTTATATCCTCAACCGTACCTCTTCTTTATCTTCGCCACCCCAAAGGAAGTCAGAAGCCCTGGAATTCCCTGGCATCGCCTCGAGAAATCGCGCCACAACACGGGGCTGAAGGGGAATAAGCCTGGGGGAGTTTACGCAGGATCCCTACTAGGGGTACCTATGAAGGAAGGTGCTGTATGAACATTACAGGGTTGCGTCAGAATTTAAGAGGGGTTTATGAGGGGACATCGAACTAATGAAGAGTCTACATTATTTACCATAGTTCTGGGTACTTCTGATAATGCAAGATCTTGTCATTACTTTAGCTCTTTCTCCCACAAACCTTGAAGGGCTGCCCCTTACTTAAGGAATATACCTCAATACGGCTGATGGACAAAATCCTGCACTACCCATAATAAGGAATATACCATAATTCCCATAGTTTAGGGTCCTTAGGGTCATGCAGGATTTTGTCCATCAACCGTATGGTTGCCTCTCTACGATGTTTTCCTCACAAACTCCTTCTGACACCATAAAAAATCGAGTAAGCCTCCGCCGGTCCCCATATTACTTGGAGGCCCTTTTGACTTAGTAAGTAGGGTTAGTAAGGTGGGTTATGGGATTATAATAGGGTTTCTAAGGGATACTAAGTAGACTTACTAAGTCAAAAGGGCCTCCAAGTAGGGTTCAGGGTTTAGGGTATTGGGCTGTGGGCCTTAAAGCATGAATCCCAACTCTTACGTAATGTAGGAACCTGATTAAGAAACCTTGGGCCTTTATTAGGGTTTTATAGCGCATATCCCAAACTAAAGCCCTTCCAGAGATGTCAGGGGTCGAATCCCTCAACCCCTACTTGGAGGATCAGGGACTTAGTAAGTAAGGTTATAAGTCCCCTAATTGGGGTTATAAGTAATTAAGAGTATAGTTACCTTATTTATAACCCTAGTTACTAAGTCCCATGATCCTTTAAGTAACCCCTAAACCGTATGCGTATACCCTAAACCTTACCTGGACCCTTGGTAAGCTACCCTTTTTTCGGGCTCCTTGTTGTGTTTTCCTCAAATAAGTCCTGAGTAAGGAAGTTATTCGGGCTTAAGGTCCCCTAAACCCTGAACCCGTACCCGAAACCCTATACCCTAAACCCTATACCCTCTACATCCTAAACCCTGCACCCGAAACCCGAAACACTAAACCCTAAACTTTTTTACCTAAACCCTGCACCCTAAACCCTACCCCCTAAACCCTACACACTATAGTAGAAGGCAGAAAGTTGGAACATGGCTTTAGGAGGATTAGTGCTAGGATTCCTTATAATTTACCTTAAGGGCATGAGGATAATGATGTTCCAACTTTCTGGCTACTACTATAAACCCTAAACCCTAAACCCCCTATAAACCCTACACCCTAAACCATCTTGCAGTCCAGGAGCGGGGCGGAGGGCTCCTGCTCATGGGTCTTCTTGGGNGGGGGGTGCTCTTGAACTTAAGTTTGCGGCTTAGATCAAGGTTTAGGGTTTAGGGTCTAGGGTTTACATTAAGGTTCTAGAAAGTTGTCTTTAAGGGTTTCGGGTTTAGATCAAGGTTCTTCAAAGTTGTCTTTAAGGGTTTAGGGCTTAGGTTAAGATTCTAGACAGTTGTCTTTAAGGGTTTAGGGTTAGATTAAGGCTCTAGAAAGCTGTCTTTAAGGGTTTATATGGCTCTATGAAGTTGTCTTTAAGGGTTTAAGGTTTAGGTCAAGCTTCTACGCAGTTGTCTTTGAGGGTTTAGGGTTTATATTAAGGTTCCACAAAGTTGTCTTTAAGGGTTCTATTCGGTGAGGCTTGTTTGGGCTCTATGAGGGTTCTACTGGATTTCACAAGAGGTATAAGACGTGACAGCGGATGCGTTGTTCTTGAACATTAGAGCGCTTATCTCTCCATTCTACCAAAGATCCCCTACCGTGAAGCTTGAGGGTTTTCGTAGTGGTTTTTCACAGTTCCGAGTCCTTATGGGAGTTTCCGAAAATTAGGGGTACTTTATTTTGGGGTCCTTATAATAAGGATCCTACTATTTAAGGTACTACATTAGGGTCCCCTATTTTCGGAAGCCCCCTTATGTGTATATATATATATATAGCATCCTGCCAGTTAGGGCTTTCAGGTGCGCGGTTCAAATTTTGGGGCTCAAAGTTTAAAGGCCAGCGTGCGCCGAACTTACTAGGGATGAATGCAGCGTATACGGACCGCCTCCTACTATTCTTACTATTCTTCTTGCTATGACTCTTAATATTCTTCTTCTTTGTATTGTTATGATTCTTATTCTTATTGTTCTTAAAATTCCTATTACTATTACTCTCATTTTTGCTTCTTACTATAACTACGACTATATCAATTATTAGTCCTGATACTGCCTGCTACGATGTACTATCTACTTCTGTCTAAATCGGTTTACTACCATATATTATTACGACGACGATTGTTGCTCGTGCCACGACTACTGCCCTTGCTTGGACTTCCAGACTTTCCCAGATATCCTGAACTCTAAACCCTAAACCCTGAAACCTGAACCCTAAACCTTGAACCCTGACCCTAAACCTGGAACCCTAAACCCTGAAACCTAAACCCAAAACCCCTAAACCCTGAGGCCCTACACCGTTTGCCTCGACTTCCAAACTTTCCCAGACATCGCTGGCGCTGGGGATCTTGGCCAGCGCATCGTCTTTGCTCGGGATCCTGAAGCTGGGCCATAAGGCTCTTTTAAGCTTTAGGTTTTAGGGTTTAGGGTTTGGGGTTTACGGCTCTTTGTTTATGAGGGTTTAGGGTTTAGGGGTTTCGGATGTAGGGTTTGGGGCTCTCTTGCAAGGGGTGTAGGGTTTAGGGCCTCGGGGCTTTTTTTGTAAGGGTTCAAGGGGTTTGGGTTTAGGATTGTTTTTTAAGGTTTTGTAAGGGCTCTGCCGTAAGGGTCTGGGGTTTAGGGCTAGAGATTTGTTTTTGGGTTTATAAGGGCTTTAGCAAATACGGCACTACACGCGGGTCTCCAGGGGTGTTCTGAGGGTTCTGCCAAGCCCCTGTAGGGGGTTCATTGGGAGATACGGTTTTGGGGTTCATACTTCAGTACTGAAGTTGAGCTACCACCATGGGATATCTGGAAAAACCAACATGCTTAAACTTGATGAGTTGACGTCTCTATGGGTTCTGCAGGGCTTACCAAGGTGTGGACCCAAAGCCAACACGAAACCCCAAATAGCATCGCTGTAAAAAGGCAACAGTCTCAAAGTTTCACTAATTATGAGAGGTTCCATGAATGATCAGGTTATGTCAGCTTCGTGGTATTTGGGATGCAAGGCTGAGCTAGAGAGCTGTTGAGCACGAAAATCTGGCCTTACTTAAACGGGCTTGGGATATTTTGGATTGGGCGCGCCCATTTTGACTTTAAGCTTCATCCACACCAAAAACAAAGCATCCACACCGCAAATCCTACAAATCCTTCACATGATTGGGGTTAGCTTCACATTATGGTCCCGGTTCGGATTCGTAACCCTAAACCCTAAACCCTAAACCACCTGCGGAGGCACCCTCCACTTTCGGACAGAAACGAGACAGCCTGAAGAAGCCCATCAAGACCCACCAACAATCCAGTTGTAATGTAGGGGCCTAAATAATTACCAATACTATTTTGAGGGCTCCTTGTTATAATTATAGTATATTATAACCCAAAACCCTATTCTAATTATTAAGGCCGCTATATTACAGCGTGAGCTGGTTGCCTCGCTTCTGCTTTCGTTGCTGCTTGCCATATGGGAGTTTCCGAAAATAGGGGACCTAAATAGTAGGATCCTTATGATAAGGACCCAAAATAAGGTACCCCGAATTTTCGGAAACTCCCATATCGAAGGGCGTGGCTGACAAGCAGCTTTTCGAATCCGGAGGCCTTCCACTCACATAATGTAGGGGCCTTAATAATTAGGGTTCCTTTAAAGAGTTCCTGGAAGGGATACTATAAGGGTACTATAAGGGATTCAGGGATGTAGGGGCCTTAATAATTAGAATAGGGTTTGGGCTCCTATATATTAAGAATATAATAAGTAGCCCGCAAAAATAATGCAGGTAAATATTTAGGCTTCTATAGTACCGACCTCACGTGATGGTGCCTGGCCACCCCCCCCCATGCCTTAGCAGCATGACCGTTGTGCTTGGCGTTAGCTTGCGCCCATTCCGCCTCGTCGGATTTCGTTTCTTCAGCTTCCGGACTGACACATCTGGATGCATGGCGCGGTATCGGCTCAAAGCACTTGAACGGCTGCAACGCAGGAAGAACTCTTCTGCACACTTTCCAAAGCCAAATTCTGGACTGGCCCAAGTTCCTTAAATCGCAATCGCGAGATCGACAGATCCTTGTTGCTGGACGCGGCTGCGGATTGGGTGTAAAACAGTTAGGGGCCTACCCAGGAACAGCACCCCAAAAAACTCACCTCCTGCGAATGTAGGCGACAGATCTTCGAAGCGAGCCCCGATTGGTATTGGCATTAATTAAAGAAGTTAGCATATAAAATAATTTTGAGATACATAGAGTATTGATACCAATACCAGATCCCGTACTAGTCTGAATGCCAACATTAATGTTGACACGAAAGTGCGGTCGGTACTAATTAATACTCATCATGACACTCTGAGATTCATGCAAGCACACATGTTATGTCAGATATTGCACCAAGTAATGACACGAACCATAGTAGGATACTGATTGCAGTACTGCTACTGATGGCATTGGGGATCATTGTGTGGATATCGACACTACAGATGACTACTAATGATTACTATCAATAACGATTACACAAACAATGACAACAGGTATCAATAATACACGCTAAACTCTAAACCCTACACCCTAAACGCCTCAAACCCCAGATAGTTCATAGATGACTCCGAGCTGCAAGCTGCTCACTTGGTCTTCATGGTAGTAGAGGCCACTGCTGTCGCAGATGCGACGACGGATCCTCGTCGTGATGCATTTTTGGTGTCGGGTTTTTCTTTTTTTCTTTTTGTGTACAGCTAGAATTCCTTAGCAGGATGACCCTGTGGTTGGGACCTCTGTCTTTTCACATAGGGTTTAGGGTTTGGGGGTTTGTACAAATTGTGTAGGGCTCAGATCCAGAGATTTGTGCCTTTTAGAGGCATTGTGTGGTTCTGACCGGGTTTTGCCTGCTGCTTTGCCCTTCGAAGTCGTTGCTTCGGGATGTTCGTTTTGGTGCTTCTACACATGGTAAGACAGCAATACGACAACGCTCACGTCAAAACATGCAATTCTATTTGTCCTGGGCTCGTGGGTTTAGGGTTAAGGGGTTTTGGGTTTTGGGCTCGGTTCAGGGCTTTGGGGCCGAGGCCTACGGGGGATGAAATGATGACTGTGGTATGGAGCCTCGGTATGGAGCCTCTGGGTGCGCGGTAAAGCCTCGAACCCAAACAATTCTTCTAAACCCTTCACCCTGAACCAAAATCACACGCCCTGAATACCATAGACTAAACCCCAGCCCTAAACAAACTCGAAGCCCCAAACCCCTGAAATTCAAGATGGAGCTTTGCCCTTGCGGGTGCAGGGAGATGTCTGGGTCATTGAAATAATATGAGGGGTTTCTAGGGGTTTGGAAAGGGGCCTTGATGATTAAAGGGATCGATAAGGAATACTATAAGGGGTACCAAGGGACCCAGAATATAGGGGCCTTACTGCTAAGAATAGGGGTTTGGCGCCCTCTTTACTGTGATTGTAGTAAGGCCGAGCATGATAAGAATGAGTCTGGCGAAAAGCAGGCCGGTCGACGTGGATCCCCTCACTACGCAACGCCTTTCGGGTTCAGGGCTCATGGATCTCATCAGCACCTTTCTAGCAAAAAATCTTTGGGATGCCTCCAAAATCCTAAACCCCAAAACATGAACCCTGAACCCTAAACCATAAACCCAACCCTAAACCCTAAACCCTGAACCCTCAAACCTAATCTAAGCACTAAGCACCCCCCCCAGATGAATTTGCTGCAGCTGCAGACGAGCGTCCGGCCTGAGCGGTGGAGGAATTGATTGCCGGTTTTAGGGTTCGGGGTTTAGGGCTTAGGGCTTACGGTTTAGGGATGAGGGCTTAAGGTTTAGGGTGCAACCCTCGAGCCGTGAAGCCGCGTCATCTCAAAGCCGGTTTCGGGTAAAACCAAAGCCCTAAAACCCGTAAAAAAAAAAAAAAAACTTCCAGCATGCCCATAGTAGTCTTTCCCGCAACCCTTACCGTAACCCTGCACTGTGATCTTAAGACAAACCCTCGCCACTATGCAGACTCCACAGCAAGGGCCCTTACCTATGAAGCTTGAAGTACGGTCAAAGTGTTGGACTTCGGTCTCTAGGGTTTACGGTTCTTTCTTTTTGGGGGGGTGGGTAGGAGGGGGTTTAGGGTTCAGGGTTTCTGATTTGGGGTTTCAGGCCGGGCAGGGCTCAGGATACAGTTTTCAGGGAGAGCGTGGGGCGCAGAGTTCCAGAGAGCGACATTCAGTTCGCATCAGCTAAGCCCCATACCCTATACCCTAAACACTCCCTATATGAACTACTGCACCTGTTCCAACAAGCAGGGAACTTGCTGAGAAACTTGTATATTACAAGAACCCAAACCCCCCCAAGCCCTAAACCCTAACCCGCTCTTCTGTTTAAGAACAAGCAGAAACCCAATAGTTCCTGAAATCTACTGGCCTTGATGATTAGACTAGGGTTTGTTAATGTTTTGTACTGGGAACCCAAGGCAATCATGTTGTTATCAAAGTTTGAGACCGCTATACTGCCGTGAAGACTTCACGTCGACAAAAAGAAGGCCCGACACCTTTATATCCCTGAAGAGTCAAAAAGACGAATTCGAGGCCCGCGGGGCCCTCTAGCCCAAAGCCCTCAACTGAACACGTCAAACCGGAGCCTTGGTGAGAATAGGGCTTGGTGGTATCTTCTGCTGCAGGTATATAGGGACACTCAAGGGGAACTACGAATACTTCTTTCAACACCTATGGTAACCCCAGAGAACTTAGAGGCAAAGCCTTAAGACAACTAAGCTTGGGGTGAAGGGCTTGTTAAAAGCTCTTTACTTACAGTGTTTTTTAAAGGCCCGATAAAAGGATGCTATAGCTGCTCTATAGAGGTCCCATTCTGGTTTAAGCTTTAGGGTTTGTTGGCGGCTGCACAGGATTTCAAAGCTTTGGTTCCAAGGCTTTCATGTTCCTTAAACTCGAAGGTCCTTGCCTTCGTCGAACGGAGTTTAAATTACTGGCTGTTTTCGGGTTTGCCTTGAACTACCATAACTAACCAGTGGTGTTGGGGAGTTCCCTTGGCTCTTTAGCTCCATATTTTATAGGGATTAACATCATCCCTGGCTCCTTAGCTCCTCCTTTATCAACAGTTAGATAATCTCCTTTTGTAAGTTCTATCACACACCCTGCAAAAAAAGTTGGTTTTGGTGGTGAAAAGTGTGGTTTTAGGGTCTAGGGTTTAGGGGTTTAGTGCGGCGACATTAACATCAGGTCTCCTAGCAGTCTCTTGGGGCAACTTCCTGTCGAGACACCTCTCTCCAGAAGTCTTTGAAGCTGGTCAGGCGTGCATCCGCACACGCGTGGGAGTTTCCGAAAATTAGGGGTACCTCATTTTGGGGGCCTTATAGTAAGGATCCTACTATTTAGGGTACTATATTAGGGTCCCCTATTTTCGGAAACTCCCACATGTCGCCAAACCCAAAAGCCTAGAACCTGAATTAAATCCTCGGCACTCAGCCCTAAACTTCAAATCCTTAACCCTGCCCAGAGAGCCCAATACCCCTTAATTAAGGAATATATAGGACCCCGGATCTATAGGGTTTAGGGTTTAGGGTTAAGGAATATACCTTAAATTATTAGGGGCTTCATATTATGATTTAAGCTATATTCCTTAATTAGGGGTATTGGGCTCTCTGGGTATATACATCAAGCATCCGTTAACCCTAATCCTTAACTCCTCAAACCCTGAGGCCATCACCAAAGAGAGTCTGCGAAAAGAGGCGGAGGGAGGCGTAGGCAACAGTTACCTTCGTTGATCTGTGAGTATACATCATCCCTAATTCAGGTTTTTCTGGGTGCTTTTCTATGTCGATGCAGGCTACCCTAAACAAACTCTAAACCCTAAACCCATTGCTTCCTCAACTCCACCGCAGTGCACCCTCAGTTTCGGGTTTGGGGTTTCCAGTTGCGGGTTTTGGGGCGCGCAGCCACGGGGGAGAGCGCGCGCAGTCCGTGAAGTTTTGGAGGTCCATGGTAATTCTAAGTGGGGTTATAGGTCCCCGAGCATGGGTGATAACTATAGTTACCCTACTTATAACCCTACCTATATCTACCCAAGTACCTCCAAGTACTATAGCATACATATGTGGCTGGGATGTCGGGAATTCAGTGATCAGGGTCTCGGCTTTGGCATCTGGTTTGGGCTTGGGCCATCTTTTGATCATTTTGACGGTGGCTTTCGGGAACACTTGGGGGAAACACAAGGCCTCGATAATTAGACTAGGCTTATGGTTATATTCTAGTACCGTTATAACAATGAACCCTCAGGAATGGCAACAGAAGTAGTTCAGGCTACTAGTGAGTCTATATCTCACTAAACCGCCAAGCCTGAAGGATTTTTCTGAGCTCAGCTGGCACACCCAAGAGAGAAAAGAGAGATGCCTCCAAAACGAAAGCAGCCAACATCCGACCCAGAGATTCTGAAACCCGGTTCTTGAGCTATCTGCCAGACATCAAGCAAGGGACCCTTGCTTAGTATGATATTATGTTGTTTCCTTAAACGGAACCCTGAACCCTAAACTCTTAAACTCATAGACCCTAAATCCTAAACTCCTAAACTCCTAGACTCCTAAACTCCTAGACTCCTACACTCTAAACCCCAAACCCTAAACTTCTAACTTCTAAACCCTCAACTCCTAACCCCCTAAACGCTACACTCTGAACTCCTAACCCGGGGCCCTAAACTCCTAAACCCTAAGCCCCCAAATTAAGTGGCTTCGGAAAATCTCTGGGGAGACCCTGGGGTCCCCAGCACAAATCAGGATGTGTTGAAAGTGTTCTGTAGGGTTTAGGGTACTTATAATTGGCGTTATAAGTCCCCTAATATGGGTCATAAGTATAGTTGTACTACTTATAAGTCTTATAACCCTACTGCGAACTACCCATGAGCCTCCAAGAAGATACCATCATGCCATGCACAAGCTAGATCCCCCTCGCGGAACCAGTAGGATTATACGCAGGGTGACTATACTTCTAACCCACATTAGGGGACTTAGAACCCCCACTTATAACTACCCATGAACCTCCGAGTACCTCTGGGGAGTCGGGGGACACCGTCGTGCAACCAGACTCTGGTAGCTGTCCGGTTGAAAGAAGTTAAATGAAGATCAACAGTCAGTGTTGCAAGGATGCTGAAACCTCGGCCGGACAAAAAGCCACTTTTTTGCTTGCTTTGGCGGTGGCCTTGGACCGAGAGCCAAGGATCAGATTTTGCTCATTTGTAGCAGCGTCCGGCTTGGCAGCATTCGCCTTCTCAGCCACCACTGATCCTCCACATCCCAAGCCACTGCGATTTGCCACTGCTACTAGATGCCCCGGGCTTCATGAGCTGCTTTCGAACGAATCTAAATGTATCCTTAAACCTTAAACCCGACACCCCAAACCTTCCAACCCTAGCCCCCGCTTTAACTCCCAAACCCCAAAACTTGCTGCGTCTTCGGTGCATCGGCGAGCTCCGACCACGTCAGCACTTCAACAGCCTCAGGCCTCCACGGTGCGGGTTCCCTCAAAGATTCCTTTAGGGTTACAGGGATCCTTCAAGGACTCCTTTAAGGATTCTAGAAAGCTCTGTAATAACGCTTCGGGCTTAGGATAAACAGTGACATTTCGGTGTCTCTTGAACTAAGGTTTAGCGTTCGAGATGTTGCAGAAAATCTTGGTGTCTCCTTTCGGCTTTAAGTAAGGGGTGTATGAGGGTGCAATGGTTCAGGGATTTAGGCTGATTTTCCCCTCAAGCCCACTACAGGGTTTGTTTAGTGTTTTGTCGCGGACTTATAGGGTGTTATATGATGGTCACGGTGCTAGTCGTGTCCTGGCTATTTTCTTCTAAGTCCCAACTGCCTCATCACAAGACTTTTTAAGTTTTCGGATTTAGGCGGGTTTAGAACGGCGTCATGCGTGCATTAAGTAGGGCTCAAGCGGGTTCTGTCTGTTTGAGGTTCACGTCTTCTTAGGGCTGAAGGCCCTGAACCACCCTGAACCTGGAACACGAAACCCTAATCCTAAACCCTAAACCCGAAACCCGGACGCTGAAACCTAAACCCTAAAACTTAAACCCGAACTAACCCCTAAACTCTGACCCTAAAACCTAAACCTCAAACTTCAGGCCCTAAACCCTACACAGGCTTTTATACCCAAGCCCGACTTGTCAAGGTGGATGCAGTGAAAACGTCGGCCCAAGGCTCGGAACCCGCCGGATCCTTAATGGAACCTTGCTGAACCAACCCTCTAATTCTAACCCTCATAGAAGGTGAATGATAAAGACATACATACATACATACATACATACATACACATATATATTTGATCTTTATAAACGAAACCATAGCCCACAACAACAAAATGACTCATGTAGCAAGCTCAACAGCCTCAAAGTCAGCAAATCACGTCGCACACAGCAAATGAAACCCCGAGATGCAGACATGCTCCTGCACCTTACTCGTACTCACAGACAAGGACGCACAAAGCCTACAAAGACGCAGAAACTGATTCCAACTCGTGGCACTCCACCCAGGAGGTCGCCTCTTCATGATTCGACCCACGGACAGACATGCACTCAAACTACCGAACAACCGCATGCTCACCAAGGCGAGCGCCGTCTTCGTCTTGTTTCCCACCCACATAAGGTACTCTCACCAAATGCACAATCAGAGCAACGAACTCAAGGTGCGAAACAGTGCCACCAGCAGGCGCCACAGCATCCTGCCGAAAGCAGCTCAAACCCGTCACAGCACACGTTATGACGTCGACTGCGCATTAACGCGACCGACAACTGGACGCTGCTCGTGCCCCGCGTCATTGGTTTCTAGAAATTTTTTTGCTGTCGGCCCCGGGTGTGCAAAGTGTTTTGTTTTTTGTTGCGCTCCGTTGGGCGCCGCGACCTTTCGGCGGGGCCAGAGAACACCACCCAGGGTGTTTTTTTTTGCTCCGGCCCCGGGGAAATGCAGGGGAAGGAGAAGCCCCGTGCCGGCACGGGGCCAGAGCAAAAAAAAAAAGACACCACCCAGGGTGCTTTTTTTTTGCTGCGGCCCCGGCGAAAGGCAAGGGAAGGAGAAGCCCCGTTGGAAGCCGGCACGGGGCCAGAGCNGGTCTTTTTAGACAATAGCAAAAAATGTCTGGGGTACTACATCGGGTCTAAAAAGACCCGGCGGGGCCACAGCAAAAAAAAAAACACCACTTCCGGACGCTGCTTGGCCGCCTGCAACGGATCCAAAAAAAACCTGTTGCAACAGTGTCAAAAATACACGTTGAGCTCAACAGCATACGACTCAGGTCGCAGCCTCCTCACTTTCAATACCAGCCTCACAGCATCGTCGACTACAAAGACGCAAACTGCGAAATGCTTGTCCCATGCACCCCGCCCACCAAAAGAGCTCCCACTCCTCGTGGGTCTTGCAACATGTCGCACCAAAGCAGAACTCGCGTGCCAAGGTCACTTGCCATAACGGATACTTAGAGACACAGCAGCAAACTCAAAATGAATGCAAAGGCGGATACCTTCCTTCGACAACCGAAAATCACCCAAAAGCCAATGCTAATGTTCGTGGCTTGCCAGGACCGATGCTCGCTGTTGACCTGCGGTGCAAGGCTGCTCGGAAAGCACATGCATGGCAGTTCTGCATGGCATGGCAGAAGCGCGCTAGGATGTTTCCGGAGTCGGGCTCCGGCAACTCGGGAGGCAGGTCCGCCGGCACCGAGGCCAGCGTAAGCCGGGTGCTTCGCAGCTGTCCCGCTTCACTCAGCCGGCCTCAGTGGATGTGAGTCTCTGCGACCCTCATGTGACCTGTATTTTATAAGGACTGTCTGGGTACGAGGCCGACTTTCGTCTTGTCCGGGTAGAGCAGCACCGCCATGGCCTCGCCGCTCTGCACCGGGAGGTGTTCGTATGCCCGGTCGAACCAGAAGAGCTGACGACAGGCAAACTGATGCGACGCAGGTCAAGGCACCTCTGCGCGGAGCAGCCTTGGAGCGGTGCACTTCCCCAGACATTGTCCGGAAGAGGACAGGCCGCAGCCTGGCGGCTTCGAAGTTCGTGACCCCTGACAAGACTGCAGCACGCACAGGTGTGAGGTGCCCACAGTCCGGCAACGTGTTCCCGCAGACGTTTCCGCTGCGCCTTCTTCAAACAAGAGGCACCTGCGACAACGGCTTAGCAGGGTGTTATCACTTGCAACAAGACGAAATGCCGATGTCCAAACGAACCATGGCATCGTGGTGGGTCGACTCGGCGAAGGTAGCTGGAAACAGTTCAAAAGCACTGCGGCGGGAGGAAGATCTTTGCTGAATGCTACGCTAAGCAACCAGCCTCCCCCCCCCAAACACGTTAGACATCTGTCCCGCACGCAGTTGCGGATGCCGGAGCGCATACCTTTGTTTTTGGTTTGCTCCAACGAGTTGGCTCGAGTCGGCTTGCTGTCCCACGGGCGGCTGTTTATTGCGGATGAAACGCCACCGCGCACGCTTCTTGTGCGCTTGGCGAATTACGTGCAGGAAGCGGAAGTACAGCCGCAACTTGCGTAAGCATTGTCGCGAGCACGTGCGGTCTTCCCGGTGCTCGGCCGCGCGATCACGCAAGTGCTGGTCCAGCTCAAGCATGGACTCCTGGAAGTCGTCTTCCGCCTCTGGAGTGATGTCTCCTTGTATTCTCACACAGACAAGTTCTGGTGACCATGCTGGGGCCAAGAAGCCTTTGAAAGCCAAGAGGCCCCGCGCCAACTCGAACACTTCGTCCAGGCGCTTTTCCATCTCCCGAAACCACCCGTTCCTCGGCATATTTTGGGGATAGCGCATGCTACGATCGGGGCGTGGTCTGGCCATGGCTCCTGCGAAGTGTGTCTTCCTCAATGATAAAGAATGCACTGCTGCTAGATAGATATTGGGTGGCTATGGCAAGTGTCCTGGCTTGATTACCTATAATTGTGCTGTGCATGATTCAGCTTGCATGCATACAATTGCCATGCACGCGATGTGGAACTCAGCGACTCCTTAAATTTATGCTGCAGCACGTGCCCGAAGAGAGCTGCATCAAGAAGACATTATTTCCACTCATGTTCCAATCCTCTTGCTTCTGCGAACTTGATGTGATTGAAGCCTCAGCCTAGCCCAGGCCCAACCCATTGCGACATGGAGAGTAATGGAATACCGCAGATATGCAAGCTCTTCCACATGAGGCCTCCCCAACTTGCAACAGCGAAGACTGCATCGGTCCAATTGGGAAGCTGCCAGTCCATGCGCTTCTCCACGGTGTCTTGGCATGCCTTCGTCAATTCATGCCAGTCCATGGACTCAGGACCTCCATAGTGGAAGACCATCTCTATAACTGGGCTCTGAAGCCAGCAACACGCAAGAACAAATCTGTCAGTCCAGTTCAGCTGGCTGAATCTCAAGATCCGATTTCCTTTGGTCGGTAATGCTTCTGCACCTACTGCAGCCGCGCAGAACGTATGCCCTAAACCCGAAACCGTAAATCTTAAATCCTAAACACAAAACCCTAAGCTTTAAGCCGCAACCGGACGAGCACCTTTCGTCTCTCAGCCACGCAGACATCTTGCAATACGGCTAGTTCTCTAAATTAGGATACCTTGTAGGATCCTTTTTATAAGGGTGTCGTACTATCTTTGGACCTGGAAAGGGACCCTAATTTAGAGAGCTACCCAAATGCTAGTACCGAGACGAACCCGGCTAGAGTGAGGAGGCAGGGCAATCCGAGAAACAAGGATGCAAACTGTGGAGAACGTTTGTGTCATAGTGGTTCCATTAAGCAACGGCAACAGGTCAAAAAAGCAAGCAATAAAGTATGGCACTCCAGAATCCAGGTTTAGGGTCTAGGGGCTACCTGGAGGTTCATGGCTATTTATAAGAGGGGGTCTAAGTCCCCCAATATTATGGAACCCTACTTGTAACCCTACTTGACTTCTAACTACCCATGAAACTCCAAGTATAACCCTGCACCTTAACACAGGGGCCTGTAAAGTTACAATAGGGTTCTGGGGCGAGACTGCAGCATGATTGCACGAGGACTGCAAGGGTTTCGTCAGACCCCTCTGCTGGCAACCTGTGACCGCAAACCTAAAACTCTACACCCTAAACTCCAAAATCCTACACCCCGAACCCTGGCCCTAAAGCAGCCTAAAGCCCCAAAACCCTAAAATGCCAAAACCCTAAAACCCTAAACCCCCAAAACTCTTAAGCCCTGAACCCAAAGCCCCCAAAGTTTCTAACCCTAAAGCTCTGAACCCTAAAACCCTAAAGCCCAAAACCCCTAAAGCCCTACCTTAACCTACCAAACCCTACTTTTTTCAGGGTCCCTATACTTATAAACTCCATATTCGGGTTCATAATAAGAACCTACAAAGCCCTAAAACCCTGAACCTTGAAGCCCAAAAAAAAAAACCTAAAGCCCTAGAGCCCTAAAGCTCTAAACCCTAAACCCTAAAGCCCAAAACCCCTAAAGCCCTAGAGCTCTAAAAAGCCCTAAAACCCGGAACCTTGAAGTTTCCTCAGGACGAGCGCCTGCAGAGCCCGAGCGTTGTTGCGTTGAAGAGGCCCAGGTCCCTGGCCTCAGAGGCTTGGGGGTTTAGGCCTCTAAGGGCTTAAGGGCTTACTATTTCGGGTTTAGGGGTTTTAGGGTTCAGAGTTTAGGGTTTGGGGTTTAGCATTCAGGGGTTTTGAGTTTAGGTTTGGGGTTTGGGCTTTAGGGGGTTGGGGTTTAGGGGCGTAGAGTTCGGTTTCGTATCGGGGTGCATTTGATCAACGCTGAACACGAGCCCGGGAAGAATGAGAACACAAGAACGAACTCTAGATAGACAAGGGTATAGATCGGAATGACAACAAACCGGACAACATGTCGACCAGCCTGAAGATGTTGAGAACAACTTCCAAGTTATGCATGGCGAGAGGGTTATGGTTTGGGGGCTAGGGCTTTCGATTTTAAGGGTGTACTTGGAGGTTCACGGGTAGTTATAAGTGGGGCTATAAGTCTCCTAATATGGGTTATAAGTATAGCTACCCTACTTATAAGCCCACTTATAACTACCCATGAACCTCCAAGTAGGGTTTAGCGAACCATCCCTGAACCCTAACCCCTAACCCCTAATAGCCTAAACCCCGACTCTAGACTCGGCCAACCCAAAAACCTCCTAGGGTAAACCCCGCACGCAGCTATTATGCTCAGAGAAAGCCCATAGCCTTTAAGTAATACGCCTTAGACCCCTACAACGCCCGTGTGGCACAGGAATATGAGGACCTTGTGCCCGTTGAGCCCTCGATGACATCACAAGCCGTGAGCCCTAAATGAATCCTACACCAGAACCCTGCTAAGCCCAAACCCGACATCCTTTCTTTAAGGCCGTGTTTTGGTGCCTGCAACCCTCTGGGCGGCACCATGATTCGCCAACCCTATCCCAAAACCTTCACATAGAACAACGCTATTCCTATACTCAAGACCTTAACCCTAAACCTGAACCCTAAACCCTAAACCCTAAACCCTAAAGCCCTAAACCCTAAAACCCTAAACCCTAAATCCCAAGCCTAAGCCCGAAACACCTTCCGACCGAAGGGCTCGGAGGTCGGAGAAGGCCACAGCCACCGTCGCCGTCTCAGACGGCGTGAGCGGCTCCCGGACGATGCGGCGCATGAAGAACCTGCTTGTGGGTTTGGGGTTTAGCGCCCTTGCCCAAAATCTCACTGCTCGGTCTTCAGTATGGCTGAATCATATTACTACTACTGTTGTTATAAGGGGGCGAGAAGTCCCTCCACAAAAAATCCAAGGTTTGTAGCCTAATGCAAGGGTTTTGGAATCTCTCCGTGCTTCAGGAGTTTAGGACTTAGGGTCTAGGGTCTAGGATGTTCGTAGTTTCAGGCTTTACTGACTGGTTGTGGTCGTGGTCGTGGCTCTGGTTGCGGTCGCGATCGCAGTCGCGGTAGTCGTAGTCGTCGTAGTAGTAGTAGTAGTAGTAGTAGTAGCAGCAGTAGTAGTAGTAGTAGTAGCAGCAGGAGTAGTAGTAGTAGTAGTAGTAGTAGTAGTAATAGTAGAGTAGGCAGGAGTAGTAGTAGGAGTAGTAGTAGGAGTAGTAGCAGTAGTACGAGTAGTAGGAGTAGTAGTAGTAGTAGGTGTAGCAGGTGTAGTAGTAGTAGTAGCAGCAGCAGCAGGAGTAGTAGTAGTAGTAGTAGTAGTAGTGGTAGTAGTAGTAGTAGTAGTAGTAGTAATAGGAGTAGGAGTAGGAGTAGGAGTAGTAGTAGTAGTAGTAGTAGTAGTAGTAGTGGTAGTAGTAGTGGTAGTGGTAGTGGTAGTTGTAGTGGTAGTGTGGTAGTAGTAGTGGTAGCAGCAGCGCTAGCACTAGCAGTGGTAGTCGTCGTCTAGTTGTAGCTAGCAGCAAAAACTATGAAAGCCAAAAAAGGCAATCCAGGATTTACTGCATGAGTCCGAAAAACCTCAAACCCTCAACCCTACACCCCCAAACCCTAAACCTCAAAGTGCCTCGAGAGGGCACGGATCATAGGCTGATCAACGACAGCCAGGGTGTGGAACGCCGACCTCCGCTGGGATCAAAACTTCCAAACCCTAACTGGTGGGTTGTTCTCGAAATTAAGGTCCGTGTTGGGTAAGGGTGCCGTACTATTTTGGGGAGCTGAGAAGAGACCCCAATTTGGAGAAGTTCCCTCCTAAGGCCCTGGTGTATAAGTTCGGATTTAGGGTTGAGGGTGTGCGTTGCGTGGGAGTTTACAAAAGGCTAGCAAGGATTTTCTAAGGGTCGACACCCTGATAGAAACCCCCCAACCCCAAAGAAACCTCAAACTCAAACCCTGTAAACCTAAGCCTTAAAGCCGTAAAGCCCTGAACCCCTAAACTAAGCCATATCAAAACCTCATAGCGAACCCTGACAACTGACAAATGGCAATGAAACCCAAAAAAAACTCTTCTACAGAAAACGACAAAACATACAGAGAAACACCCTATCGAGGCCGTAGGCCCATAAACCACAAAACAGCCTTAACACTACCCTACCGTAAAATCTAAACCCTACAAACCTAAACCTTATCAAGCCTAAAAACCCTAAACCCGAAACCCTAACCCTAAACCCCCAACCCTAAAACTCTGTTCTAAAAAAAGCCACTGCCAGGTAGCAAAAGGCTCACGGCCGCAGCGTTGCTGAAGCGGCCGCTGTCGTGGGAGACTGTCGCTTCGATCGTCCGGGAGACGGATTGCAGCAAGTCCTGTCTTAACTGTTTGGGGTTTAGGGCTTTAGGGTTTTAGGGTTTCGGGTTTAGGGTTTTTAGGCTTTTGGGGTTTATAAAAGGTTTTAGGGCTTTCAGGGTTTAAGGTTTAAGGTCTAAGGGTTTTAAGGTTTAGGGTTTAGGGCTTTAGGGTTTAGGGTTTTAGGGTTTAGGGTTTAGGGTTTAGGGTTTAGGGTTTTGGGTTTTAGGGTTTAGGGTTTAGGGTCTAGTAGTCCCAAAAAAATGCTATGATATACGCCAAAGTCAAAGTCCATTTACTTGGAGGTTCATGGGTCATGGGTAGAAAAAAGTGGGGTTATAAGTTCCCTAATATGGGTTGTACTTACAGTTAGTCTACATATGACTCTACCGATAACTACCCATGAACCTCCAAGTGTTTCTGAAGCTTAGGGTTTAGGGCTTGGGGGCTTAGGGTTTAGTTTAGCGGGTGCAGAAAACCTGTTATTCGAAGAGTTGTTGGTAACTGCTGCAGAAGAAAACCAAGGTTTGTAAGTTCAACCTACGCCATTTGCGGTCATATCTACTTCCTGACCTTCTTAGCGTTCAGGGTTTAGGGCTTAATAATGAGAATAGACATATCAATAGTATATTTCTCGAAGGAAACACTAGTAACAATTATTCCGAGCGCTGTGTAGACGCCTGATTCATCGACCCCCTTTCTCCGGAGGCACCGATACTAGGATCCCGATTCTAATCTTTCAACGCCGACACCCTAAACCCCAAACCCTAAACTCTGAAGAAGCAGGAACTTTAGAAGGAAATAGGTTTGAGGGTTTAGGGGGCGCATACATCCCTCTTGTGGTCATAACTTAACCTCCATGAACAGCTGAAGGCCAAGGGGTTGGGGTTTAGGGCTCGGGGCTTTGTGTTTTGGGGTTTAGGGCTTAGGTTTGGGATCTCCATCCTCGCACATGAAACCTACACCAAGCTCTCTGGACTCTTCGATGGGGTGGCCAGGCCATGGATTCCGGCACCCTCTAAACCCTGAACCCTAATCAAGCATTCCGGCCAAAGAAGGGCGTTGGTAAAGACTGCAACCCTATCGCAGCAACCCCGAACCCCGCGCCGCCAGCCCTCAACCCTAGTACCTATAGTATACACCCGAAGCCCTCAAACTTCATTCCCACAGCTAATCCCGAGCTATGGACCGATAAGCTTTATCGAGGGCCCCAGGCATACCACAAACCGGAACCCCAAACGTGCAGCTTGCGGAATTTAGGCTCTAGGTTTTTGGGCGGAGCATAACTGCAGACGGCGAAGGCTTGAAACAAAAAGCCCTAAACTCCAACCCCTGAACCCCAAAACCCGAAACCAAACCCTAACCCCTAAACCCTAAACCCAAAACCCTAAACCCAAAACCCTGAACTCAAAGCCCCGGGCAACAAAAAGGACCTAGATCAGAGACCTCTCCTCGTGAAAGAAGCCCAAGCTGGCAAAGGCCCCCAAAACTTCCTTGGAGGCCACGCTCTAGTGACCAGTACTTGGAGGTTCATGGGTAGTTGTAAGTGGGGCTATAGGGGTTGGTATTAGGGAACCTTTAACCCCACCCCTTGGAGGTTCATGGGTAGTTGTAAGTAGGGTAACTAAACTCACCCTGGGTTTCGGGTTCCTTTAAGGGTTGTATAGCGTTTAGGGTTGAGGGTAGACGAAATAGTAGGGTTATGTGTAGGGTAACTAAACTGGGACGTATAATCCCAATTCTAACAACCCATTAACCTCCACGTAAAGGGACCTTGATCATGTAGAGGGGTATTTGGGGCGTATGTTATAGCATTATTTTATGGGGCACGACTTCTTGCTCAGATCTCAGTCTCTATGCTAGCCACTGTCGGCCCACTGTTCTAATATCTCGCTGACCCCATCCCAGGCCCTAATTGCTGGAGTTCGGCATAATTCTCGCAATTTCTGGCTCTGTGTGTGACGAACCCCCGCCGATCCAAGGTGCAAGTGCATCGTTCTCAGGGTTCAGCATCTCCGGAAAAAAACAGCGAAACGCTAAAGGGGCTTGGACCTGCGAACCGTGTGTCAAAGGCTTACATCCTCGAATCAAGCCTCAGCCCCAACAGCAAACTTACAGCCTTGCCACCAAACATCCACAAATCAAGCCGGTTGAAACCCAATATCTTCCTGCGCCCGCCGGCTTTGACAATGATGCGAGGTCCTTGAAAACCCCTCAACCCCAAACCCTACAAAGATCCCCTTCTTCTCGCAGCTGTACTGTCCTATACCCCAACACCCTATTCCAAATATTCAGGTCTCTAAAGTAATGATCAACCCTAAACCCTAAACCCTATCAAAGCATGCTAAAGCCTCAAAAACAATATTGGGAAGCTGAAGGGTTTGAACCAAAAGTGTGGGAACCTGCAGCTTCATGTAGGGTCTATATAATTAGAAGAGAGTTTTGGGCGTAGGTCATACTATAACTTTAATGCGGAACCCTAAGAAAATCATGTTCATTATTCCAGCCCTTGAAGAAACCATATCCAGTGTAGCCTCAGGGGGTGCATGTTCAACAGCCTGACATTCGGGTGTCAGTATTAGAACAGGGTTTGGGGGGATATTATTCCAGTGACAGTATATTTAAGAACCCTAAGGAATCGTATTGGAAATTCGTTTCTTCCGACCTTACAATAAATCCCTGACGCCAGACCCCCAAAGCCTCCTGAACCCTTAACCCTAAGCCCTTAACCCTTAACCCTAAACCCTTAACCCTTAACCCTAAACCCTAAAGCCCTAAACATTAAACCCTGAACCCTATCTTCAACGATAACAGGGCGCCCCCATCTGTGTGGGTGTGAAGGAACCGATCTCGTTCGACGCGTGGCTGGCGAACTTCTCGAGGCCTCTGTCTGGGTTTTGGGGTTTAGAGTTTATCTATTTAGGAATAAGGAACCCTAAAACCCTAAACCGAAAATCCTGTTTAGGAGTGGGAAGTTAAGGCTGGTTCAGGATTAAAAACAGAATCAGAGGCTTGCTGGTGCTTCGGTTTAGGATTCAGGATTTAGTATTTGGGGTTTAATGGGGAGTGGGAGAGTGGATCCAGGCAATAGTCCTGTAAAATCCCTTGTAGTAGTCCTTCGATTCCTGCCTACACTCTGCCTTAAGCCCCAGTAAAGAGGGCTTCAGATCCAGGATTGAAATCTTGCGGCCTGGATTTACGGGTTCTTCCAAAACTTCCAAGATTTGCGGCTTAGGTCCTCAGAGATTATGGCCGAAGGATAACTACCCCTAAACCCTAATCCCTCAACCCTATAACCCTTCGGAACCCTTCAGAGAACCCTACTTACAACCATGAAGCTCCAAGTAGGGTTGAAGGTTGAGTGATCCTTGGCATAGGCCCCTCAATTCTCTCTCTCAACCTCCAGCTCATGAACCGTAACTACGCACCACCAAAGCCCACGGAACCCAACCGGTTTAGGGCTCAGGGTCTAGGGTTGAGGGGATTAGGTTTTAGGGTTTGAGGAATTACACCCTGAAGCCTAAACTCGAAACCCTGGAACGCTGAATCTAGACACCAGCAAACCGCGAAACTAAAACCCTACAACCCGAAACGTTAAAGAACCTGAAAAGCCCTCAACACAAAGCCTTAAAGCCCTAATGGTACATAATGGTACATGCTAAAATGATGACCAGCACTGTTCCTGAGGGCACCTTACAGCTGCACCATACAAGAATTCCAATCATGAAGGCCCCTGGGATTGGGGTTGAAGGTTTAGGGTGTAGGGTTACCAAAGCCAGATACTATGAAACCCTCGGTACTCTTCCTTAGCGCTCTTCAGTATACCTCAAAACCCGGCTCTACCCGTTGAAGCTATCATGAATAAGCCAGAGACCGCCAAGCCCCTTTGCTTAACGCCTAAACCTTAAACCCTACCAGCACCCCCCAACTACCCTCTACTATACATAAGGGCTCCGTTACAGGGCCCTTGGGGGGTCCCAGTAAGTATGTACCAACCCTCTTCCTTTTGGCTTCCAGCCTTCCGCCGACCGGGGGTCTCCTTTCCAGTTCAGCTTGGCCTCTGCCAGGGTCTTCAGCACCTCAGGTGTTCTTGGGTTTAGGGTCTTGGGGTTTAGGGTTTAGGGTTTTGGTTTTTTAAGTCCGACATGTGCCACCCACATTTTTCTAAGAACTTGAAACGATTCCGCGTTGCGCATCGGCGCAGCCAGCAGATGCGAGCGAAAGCTTTCGTGGTTTTGTATGAGGTGTTTTACACTGAGAAAATCCTGAGTCCGAGCGGAGTGGTCAAAACTTTCAGCCAATTTAACCGCCTGCTTGGAAGCTATATCGAACCAATACTGTCGTGGGTGGTCTTTGTAGCCTGGGCTGCAAATGACATGGTGTAAAGGATCTTGCGGAGTAGCCAACGTACTTTTTTTAATCGGGATTGTTGGTTGGAGAGAAGGGTTTGTGTGGGTATTGTGGGGCTTCCAGCATTGATCCAGACTCGTTGGTTGGGTATTCTAGTATAGTACGACGCTTTGATACCCATGCACCTGCGCAGATAACGAAAATACCAACCGTCAATCGTGCGGAGGTGTTTGTCCTCCAAGGTTAATTCTTGAAGGGAGTAAAGAAGAACTGGCAAGACNATGCACCTGCGCAGATAACGAAAATACCAACCGTCAATCGTGCGGAGGTGTTTGTCCTCCAAGGTTAATTCTTGAAGGGAGTAAAGAAGAACTGGCAAGACATATGAATGATATAGGCGAATTTTGGACTTCAGACAAATTCTACTTCTCCACAAGTGTTGTAGCTTCATGTAGGCAGAATGAGTTTTTTGCATTCGTGCTTCAATAGCTTGCTTACTGGTGTGGGTCCAGCTAACAGTGGTGCCAAAGTACTTGATTTTGTCAACTGTAGTAACAGGTGTGCCATCTGCGAAATGTATAGCTATCGGCGGAGTGTTCGCGTGTTGCAGAACCCACCTCGGTTTTATCAAAATTCAACGTGAGATTGTATAATGTTGCTTCTGCTTGTACGGCTTGTAATCATTCTGCGAGCCGTGGCGGAGTAACCGCAAGTAAAAGAGTATCGTCAGCGTACTCTACATCGTAAATGGGTTTGCCCACCGACCATGTATTAGGCTCAGTACCCATTATTCTGAGCTTCGAGTCTACGTCCCTAAACAGAACCGACATGAGAATAATGAAAAGGTACGGACTAAGTGGGCACCCTTGTCGTATTCCTGTATTGGCAGTGTCCCATACAATGTCGCCTTGAGGTGAAGTGACACAAAAAACCGGATTGATATAAATATCCTGTATGATTTCTAGGTAGTGTGGGTGCACGCCAAATCTGTGTAGTGCAATGTGCATCGCGGAGTGGTCTACTTTATCAAATGCCATCTTCCAATCCAAAAACAGCATGTGTATGGGATGGCCTGTCTTGGCGGAGTAGTCTTATGAGCTTTTTTGAGGGTTGCTGTGAAGGACTGACACAAGTATGTATTGTAGGGGTTTTAGGACCCAGGATTACGATTAATGGAGGGTGGGTGCCTCAACTCGACGGTCTGTGTTCGGGTAACAGGGGCTCCTCTGGCTTACCAAAGAGTGCGCTCCCGACCGTCCTTTTGTATGAACGGTTCTGGATTGCGAATCGCCTGTCCAGCACCGCTCCAACCAATCTTTGAGCTACCTGCGGATTCATTCCCCGGCTGATCAAATCGGCTCCAAGGTCACACAGGGCGGGGTCAAGAGCCCAGCTGGGTTGTAGAGCTTGTCTCGGTAGTAGTTGCCAGGTGCGAGAGTGGCCAGGAGCTGTCCGAGCCCCCGGTGAAGGGAGGCACGCCATGGCTGGTCTTGCCACGATACCAACTAGCTGCTTGGCTGCACTGAACTGGTGACCTTCAGTCCACTGCCAAGCCGGCACTATCTCAGCCCAAGGCTGCAACCTCTGTAGCATTGCTTCATCGTCTCCGACCACCCGCAAAAAAAGCCGGCTCCGCAAGAAACGTGATACCAAGTGCCGCCAGATAGATCTGGCTTAATAGATAGAATAGTAACATTGTAGTCTACTTGTAGCAAGGAATCCTAAGCAATGATATTTGTAATTATTCCGGCCCCGACGCCTATGCCCTATATTACTTTCTACACTGACTTGCAAGCGATCCCCAACAAAGCACAGACGTATTGTTGAATGTACCGTCTTTAAGAGCTTTATATTCATGGGCCGGGGTTTAGGGCCATGTCTACAACGGGAGAAGCCTGTATCCTTGACCTAGATCCTGCATCTCAATACCTTCTCCTCCAAAAACCTAAACGGACCTAAAGCACATCCAACATACAACCCAAACCAGGCACAAAGCCTGAACCGTTGACAGCTAATTACACTACACCCAAACTAGCATGTAACCGGAACAGCAAAACTACAACCACCAAAAGTCAATCTTGCGATGACCTTCTGCATACCCAACATTCCAGTCAAGGGTAACTTTGGTACAAATTTCAATACTCTATGATTGCGCACATCGTCTCTTATCAATCCTGAACCTGAATCTAAAGTGCTCGGTTCAACCTGCAGTAGCCTGCTGTGAACCTAACTTTAACGGCTTTGGGTTTGGGCTTGGGCCACTTATATAGGCTTTGTGGTTACTGAACCCGAGACCCAGAACTCCAAACCCTAAACGCTCTTTGGGATATGGATTAAGGTTGATTCGAGCTGTGGATTTCTTTCTATAAGCTATGTAATGTTCAAGGCATGGTCACCCTTTGGTAGTTGCTCAAAATACCTGGGCTTAGGGCCGCGAACTTTTGCAGAGATCTGCCTATAAAAGAACCCTATAAAGGAACCCATAAAGGACCGAACCCTTAAAGGAACCCATAAAGGACCCCTTAAAGGAAGCCTTAAAGGAATCCCTATGGGAACCCTTGAAGGTACCCTTAAGGGAGAACCCGTGGCTCCTACACCGAATGGAGTTCGACTCTGAGGCTCGCACCTCCGCGGTCTCCTGCGAGTATCAGGGACGGTTTAAGGTCTAGGAGTTTAGGGTTTAGGGTTTAGAGGGTTCATTTTTTAAGTGCAATAGCCCGCTTCTCCTGCAGAAGACAGGGTTCAGGGTCTAGAGTTTAACTTGAAACCCTAAAGCCCTTGAATCCGTAAGTCTCATTAAACCCAAAACCCTGAACCCTGAAGAACCTAAAGCCGGTTCTCTAAGCCTCGAGAGCCTTCTTGCAAAAGTATTTTAGGGTTTAGGGTTTAAGTTATGGGGCCTTCATAATTAGAACATGGCTCCTTTAAGGGCTCTTTTAAGCCTTCAAGACGGGCTGTACGGTGGGGTTTAGGAGCCTTAATTAGTAACTAGAACAGGGTTTTGGGAGAGGCTATATTCTAGTTGTATCATGCGGCTTTGGGGAATCATGTCACAAATTGCTCAAAGTTATTTGGGGTTAAAGGCTCCCCGAGACTGTCCCAGCCTTCGGCTACCATGCCAACGCGGCTTTGTATAGACACAGGTACTGAACATGATCTACAGCTCAGGCTCCTATGTCTCCGGCCAAGATGAAGCTGAAACACTTGTCGCACTCTCGCTAGGCGTCGATGGCTTCCACATCTACCCTCCATCGCACTTGCGTCCTCCAGCTTCTCCTTCGGCTCGGCTGGCTCTGCTGGCATCGGCGTCTGTCACACTGAGCATCTACCAGCGTCTGCACATTGAAGGCCGAAGTCAGCACTCTCGATGAGTTTCTCCGAAGAGACCAGGAAATTCTGCACGACGGCATCGTCGATTGCTTCATCGAACCTGATCTCCTGACAACCGGCACAAGGGTCTTGCAAGGTCGGACCCGGGCCGTGGAAGTTCACCTGAAGTTCGGAAGGATCTCTGTTTGCATAAAATCCCTGAACGCCGGAGTCCCATAACCCTGTAAGCCGCAGACATGTTTTCAACAAAGTCGAACACCGAAAGAACCCTAGAACTGTTAACAGAACTACAGATCGTAAACCCTTGTCAGCCCCTAACACTCCGCCTTAGTAATTAGAATAGAGGCTTGGTGCCCATTATACTATAAATATCATAAGGAACCCCCAAAATAGTATAGGTAATTATTACTCTAAATCCTTATAATAGTCCTTATAGTAACCCTTATGGGCCCCTTTCATAGGACCCTTTAAAGGAAACCTATTCCAATTATTATTAAGGCCCCTATAGACTAGTCCCTAAACCCTATAACCCTATAGATCCCTGAAAGGAACCCTAAACCCTTATAACCCTACTTATAACTACCCATGAACCTCCAAGTAGACCCTAAACCCTATACCCTTATAGAATCTCTATAGATCCCGTTAAAGGGACCTTTAAAGGAACCCTTATACCTACCCATGAACCTTCAAGTATAGACTTCTTGGAATGCCTCCGGGCTCATGAGGCCCGCGAGGTTTCCTCCGCGCTGCACGGCCTCCGGCTCCCGGATTTCGGCTTTGGGGTAAGTTAAGGTTTAGGGCTTAGGGTGTGTATACAGTGCGCGCGAGGTGGGTGCGCTTTTACTTTAGGAATAGGGGCACACCCACTTATCGCGCGCTTGCGTCAGCATGTAGTCCCGCCCCAACCGCCCCAACTATTCTCTAGTAGGGTTTTAGGGTTCACCCCCCAAACCCCCCTCAAGGGGGCCTTTCTTGCTCTCTGATCCCCATCGCAGCTCGACACAAAAAGGATTACTTTTCACAAGAAACCACAACTGAGATGGATTGTTGTGGGGTTGTGGGTCCTCGCGGCCTGTGCTGGCCGCTCGACGAAAAGACAGGGTTTCCAACAAACACTTCGCCCCTCGCACCCTGTCAGGGTTGCTCGCAGATGCCTCGAAGGGATGGGGAAGCTGGCTCAAAAGGCGTTGGCAAGCTCTGGGAGGCTTTTTTTGCTTCCGAAATGGGGGGAACCCCGAGATGGGCCCCGACCCCAACGAAAAAGTTTAGGGTTTAGGGCTTGGCACTTGGAGCTTCATGGGTAGTCAAAAGTGGTAGTTGTAGTAGGGTAACTATACTTATAACTCATATGATTAGTGGACTGATAACCCCACTTAGAAATATCGATGAATCTCCAAGTAAGGCCTCTTTATATGGGTTCAATGCAAGGCTGTAGGGTACGTATAAATCCGGGTTCTTGGTTCGCAGACCAGCAGGAGATGCGGTGGCGCGACCGCTTCCAGCACATCACTTCGAATTGGCTTAGGGCTTAGGGTTTAGGGGTTTAGGTGTTTAGGGGTTTAGGGGTTAATGGTCTTATATCGTTTAGCATCCCCTCGACCGACAGTCCCGGTGCCCATGGCAAGCCGTCATGCAGAGAGGAGCATCTTGCTGAAGCAGATGCCCAACAAAAACGGGTGGTGTACTGCATCAGGTCTGAAAAAACCCGGCGGCCAACAACAACAAAAAAACACTTCCGGATTTGGGAAGCTCTAAACCCCAAGAAAGACACTCTCCAAGCTATAGCCCCTAGAACCCTGCCCCCCCACACCAAACCCTAGAACAGTTACAGACCCAAAACACCTGGNCTAAACCCTAAACCCTAACCCCCCCCCCAAAAAAAAAAGTGACCCCAAACCCTAAATGCCGTAAACCCGAAACCCACGGAGGACTCCCAGGATCCCTTAGTGTAGGAACCTGATTAAGAAACCTTGGGGGCCTTTATTTCGGGTTCCTTTAAAGGGGTCTATAAGGGTTACTACAAGGGATCAATAAGGGTACTATAATAATGTAAGAACCTGATTAAGAAACCTTGGGGGCCTTTAATAGGGTTCCTTAATATGTGTGGTTGTCAAAATTATGGTCCCTTGTTGGGTCCCTAATATAATACGGCAC
Organism: Symbiodinium sp. clade A Y106; assembly: GCA_003297005.1. NCBI lineage: Eukaryota > Dinophyceae > Suessiales > Symbiodiniaceae > Symbiodinium > Symbiodinium sp. clade A. The sequence continues at coordinate 161,941 of BGNK01000714.1, forward strand.
CTAATATTTAGGGTACCCAAAAAGGGACCCCACCCTACTATTTTTGGGGCTATAGGCCCAGGGTTTCTTAATCAGGTTCCACTAGAGATCACGGACACCCGTCGTTGACCCGGGAGCCGCAGTGGCTGCCCCCAGGCAGGCCTTACGCCAGAAGGATGCTGGCGTTTGGCCGGCGGTCATGTAGCCTTTTGGGGGCTTCGGCGTGGAAGTTTAAGGTTTAGGGAATAGGGTTTGGGGTCGAGGGTTCTGGGTGCATTACATAGGGTTTGGGGTTTAGGGTCTAAGGTTTTAGGCTATAGTGGGTTTCAGGGTTTAGGGTTTCGGGTTTGATATAGCGAATAAAGGTTTTTTGAAGGCTTCTAAATTGGTTCCGCCAAGTTCCTATGAGAATACTATAAGAACTTGGTTTGAAAACTCGCAGCCTTTTACATTTTCCCTTGATATCAGGGTTCTTGCAGAGGTCTTCTAAGAGCTCCTCTATTCTAAGGGCTCCTGCAACGGCTCTATATAAAGGTTCTATTGAGTGTAGGTGTTGGCTTTAGGGGCGAAAGTCGGTGGTGTGAAGTTCATTGGTTTAGCATGGAGATGTGGGTTTAGGGTTTAGGGTTGAGGGGTTCATGGTTAGGGGTGTAGGGCTTAGGGGTTTAGGATTTAGGGTTTAGGGTGCAGAAGTTTCGGGTTGAGGGGCTCTGAAGGTCTTTATGAATGAGATAGCCGCTGCATATTTTCATCGGAGCTTCGGGGATTTCTCTGACTCCGGCTACACCAAGGGAACTGTGTGAATAGTTAGACTAGGATTTTGAGGCTCAGCTCTGTTAGGGAACCTTGAGGTATTCAGACCCTTTGTCAAGGTACGTTGCAGATTAAAGTAAACCCCATAAAGTTGGAAACCTGATTAAGGCCAAATAGTGCTGGGATTACCTATACATTACTCTTAAGAATTGAGGCTATTGGGTTTCCAACTTTTGGGCTTCTACTGTAGAGCTCGGCCAGGGTGTTTTTTTGTTGTGGCCCCTTTTTGCTCGTGCCCCGCGTCATTGGTTTCTAGAAAATTTTTTGCTGTCGGCCCCGGGTGTGCAAAGTGTTTTTTTTTGTTGGGCTCCGTTGGGCGCCGCGACCTTTCGGCGGGGCCAGAGCAAAAACAAAACAACACCACCCAGGGTGTTTTTTTTTGCTCCGGCCCCGGGGAAAGGCAGGGGAAGGAGAAGCCCCGTGCCGGCACGGGGCCAGAGCAAGAAAAAAACACCTGGGTGGTGTTTGTTTTTTTTTTTGGCTGCGGCNCCCCGCCGGGTCTTTCTAGACAATAACAAAAAATGTCTGGGGTACTACATCGGGTCTACAAAGCCCCGGCGGGGCCACAGCAAAAAAAAAAACACCACTTCCTGTAGAGCTCAAGCACACCGAAACCTCGGGGGGCAGTCGAGAAAAACGCGCAGCGGGTAGGCTGATGTTGTCCTTGTCCATCAACGCCTCGTACGCGCAGCTGTTGAGTCTACAAACCCGAAGTGTTTGCTCCTTGATCTTAAGCTCCTGCTTGTCAGGCTCGCCCGTTCATAGAGTTCAGCTTTGGCCATCTGCTTCTCCAGGACGTTCCCCTCGTATGAGCCGCGAATGCACAAGGAGCCGGCTTGAAACGTCTGAGTCATTATCCTTACTTGGAGCTTCATGGGTAGTTGTAAGTGGGGTTCTAAGTCCCCTAGTATGGGTTGTAAGTAAACTTATAACCGTACTACAGTTCCAAACTGCTGCACACTAGAAGAGCAGGCCTGCCATGCCATGAACTAATATACCACCCAAAGCAAGAAATCAGCAATGACACAGGCCTTCGGTTAAATTTAGTACACACACACACACGCTACCGTACTTATAACTACCCATGGACCTCCAAGTAGCCGCGCCCATCGAGCTTTTGATCTGGCACTCACTCGGCGCTGATCTCCACGGCTGTCGCCGGCCGGCTCATCGGTATCTCATGCGGAAGGGAAAACTCACGTTGCAGGCCAGCCCGATGTCCGAGTTGGCCATGGCAAAGCAGCCAGCAATGCCGGGATCCATGCTCCGGACCTGGCCGTTCCAGCGACACATGTTGCTCCTTTCTTTCAGCAGGCCGTTTGTTGCCGCCAGCAAGGTCTCCACGTACCCCGCCAAGATCTTGGTCTCCATCTGATACTCCAACTTGGCCGCCCTTTTCAATCCCGTAAGGTTCTCGAGAAGTGCCTGGAGTTCATCGAGTAGGGTTGCTTAGTGGGAAAGGCTGCCCAAGTTGCAGCGGTGTCCTAAAACCTCAAGCCCTGAACCCCTAGCAAGCCCAAAGCCTAGCGTAAACATCAATCTGAACCCTAAACCTTAAACCCCTAGACAAGCTCAACCACAAACCCATCAAAGAGCCTCTTTTTGGGCACTGAAGATTTGACTCCGGAGTTATGTGTGGCCCTGGCCCAACAGAAACTTAACAACGGGTTTTAGGTATGTTGTACTATAGGTAGAACCAAGAACTTTAAGGAATCATTGTATTAGTATTTATTCCGACCCCATATTAAACCTTTGCGACAGGAAGCCTCCAAAAAAACACAAGCAGGAAACCTTCAGTAATGTATATAGGAATCTGAACACCTAGAAAAGTGCTTGGAGGTATGTTGGAGTACAACTACATTAAAAGTCGAGGGGACTATTGGTAGTTATTTCGGCCCCCATATTCTGCTATGACCGGCACCCCACGCCCGTGACCTGCCCTGGATCCCAAACACTATACCCCTTTCAAGAACCTCTTCACTTCTACAAAGAACTCTTTTAACCCTGAAAAACCCTAAAACCCGCCGAGGGGCCGGGGCGTAAGGCTCTCTTCAGCGTCCTTACCAGGGCGGTGCAGCCTGGCTGAAAGAATGGCTCTAAGGATTCACGGTTTTTGTTTTTAATGTGCAATGTCCTTTGGGTTTGGGGTCTTGGGTTTTCGATTGAGGGCTTGAGGGATTCAAGGCTAAGGGCTTAGGGTTCCTGTAGGACCTATTTCGCCCCAGAGCCTATACCTAAAGCCCTGTAAGTCCTGAACTTTTGTGAAAGAGTGTGAGCTGCCCTAGAAAACCGAGTCCGAATGCCACCAGCATATGAGTAGTTCTCTAAATTAGGGTCCCTTTTTAGGTCCTCGATATAGTACGGCACCCTTAAAAAACGAACCCTAAAAAAAACCCTAATTTAGAGAACTACCCATATCCGCAGGAGCTGCCGAATCGCATCGGGTGGGTGAAACTCGCATCCCTGTTCCAATGCTGGTTGGAGCCGTGCGGAATACATAGCAGCTGCCTGAAAAAGCCCCTCCGAGGCGTGCCAGGAAACTTGGTATAATGTAGGAGCCTTAATAATTTGCTTAGGGTTTTGGGGCCCATTATACTATACTTGTAATTTGGAATCCCTAAAATGGTATAGGTAAATGTTTAAGCCCCTATAGTAGATCTGGCCATGCTCCACTGCCAGGAAGGACTCCAGAGAGCGCGTGCGTCTCAAAGAGAAGCGCGTTCGCGGAAGTGCTATTTGCACGCAGCAACAGATCTGCTTGCGGCCCTGCCCGAAGGCTGCTCGGAAGACCCGCGCCTCAAACTGAGTAAGTCAAAACCGAGCCCAAGTGTCGGTATTTGGGCGCTGTCGAACTGTACCTAAACCCTAAACCCTAAACCCTAAACCCTAAACCCTAAACCCTGAACCCTAAACCCTAAACCCTAAACCCTAAGCAGCATGCTCACGCAGCCTTTGCAGCCTGACCCTTGCACCCGGAACAGACAAAGTCGGTTGAGGAGCAGAGCGGCGGCTTCTTCGGCCGCAGGGCTATAGTTTTGTTTAAACCCTAAACACGAAACCCCTAAACCCCTAAACCCCTAAACCCCTAAATCCCTAAACCCCTAAACCCTAAACCCCTAAACCCCTAAACCCCTGAACCCCCAAACACCAAACCCTAAGGAATAGTGTTAGTAATTACTAATTGCTTAGGCTTCTTTACCACGCTGGATGAGGCTAGGGCTCCATGAAAACCCTTTCAACGCGAGTCTAGTGTAGGAACACCGACAAAACAAGTAACCACGGGTTCAGGGTTTAGGGCTTAGGGAGAAAAAGCTTTTATAAGCTTGTTGTTCATAATGGCTCCTTTCAGGAAGGCGTGCAAGAACGGTATTAAAGTACGGTGCTCCAGAACCCAGAAAAGGCCTTATGGGATGGCTTTGGATGGTTGAAGGACTACGGGTGACGAAACCTCTACCCCAAAAGACCCCGGAATCCGAAGAAGCCTGTCGAGCTGCCGTAGACCGCTGCCTAAGCAATCTCGTCCCCCAACTTAATGTAGGAACCTGATTAAGAAACCTGGGGCCTTTATTAGGGTTCCTTATATGAATACTACTATATTGGGTGTTATAGGGCCAGGGTTTCTTAATCAGGTTCCTACATTAATACGGAAGAATACGGACATCATCGGTATTCTAACATGTTGGGGCCCTTTAAACCCTGAACCCTAAACGGCCCTAGACTCCTCAGCCCTAGACCCTTGATGATCCTAAACTAAGTAGAAGCCAGAAAGCTTAAGTAAAGTATAGGGAATCCCAGCATGAATCATCCTAAGTCTATGTTCCAACTTTCTGGGGTTCACTGTATACTGACTATACTAAGTTTCTAAGCCGTGAGAGCGTGCGCCTTGGACATCGATATGGTCTGCAGAGCGCCGACGGAGACGCTGCATCTCCTTCAAATTCGAGGAAGGTGAGGGATCTTCGTAAGGGTCCTTAAAGGGTTTAGCTTTGCCAAGGTTCACAGAGGGTTCTATAGGGTTTAGGGTTTAGGGCCTATGAAATAGAGTTGACACTCTACTGCCTACGTGACGGCTTACAGATCTGTTTTGAAATTTGCTACAGCTCCTTTCGCTACTGCGAATAGATTGCTAACCATCCTGCCTGTAATACTACTACTGCCAGCTACGAGGCGGACGATAGGCACAGACAGATAGTAAGAATCATACTGTTGTCAGTAAGCTTGACATGAGATCTACCTGGCGATAATGACATTTACCCACGCACTGAAACCATCGATTGATTAAACCTTCGACCCTAAGCCGGGGGGAAAATGCCTGGCATGAAGCAGACACTGAAAGAAAACCCGCACTGCATTATCTAGCGGCCGTAGTAAGTTTTGTGTAGTGATAACGGGTTATAGCGTTGTATAGCTCGAAGGGTGCATTATTTAACTAGTCGGAACCCTTGTTCTGCAGGCAAAACAATTGCCTAACACCGCCAACACCCCCAAACCTGACATAAACCCCAAACCCTTTGAGCTAGGGGCAATTCAGAGTTTACAAAGCTTGACGAGGCTTTCACAGCCGCGTTCTACTCCTATGGACAGGGTTTAGGATTTAGGGCCTAGCTCCAGAGTCGCTTCTCCCCGATAAGCCCTGTAGTATAATTTAGGGTTTAGGGTTTAAGGACTTGGGGGTTTCGGGTTTGGGGTTTAGGGTCTCGTGTTTTGGGGCGTGCTATGCCATAGTTATGTCAGGTACTGTAGGGTTTCGGGTGTATTGTGCTATAGTACTAAGGGGATACCAGTACCAAGTTTCTACCTCAACCTCCACCAGCCCTAAAAGCCCAGCACCAAACCCGAAACTCCCAACCCTAAACTCAAAGTCCGAAAAAGATGTGTCAACGACATGTTGCACCCTACACCCTAAACCCAACCTACGGCCCCAAAAAAACCTACCTTTTTAGGTGTCCGTGTTCTGGTTTCTGTATAGAGTTCCTTACAAAGGTAGGTTTTTGGGGGGGCCACAGGTACAGCTAAACCCTCAACCGTTCCGAGCCTGCCATCCCTTCTGCGGGTGCCCGGGAACTGTGCTGGGGGTGGTCGGCACCTCTGAGAGAGGTGGGTTCAGTTGAGGGTGGAGGATCCCGGGGTCTGGGGCTTAGGGTTTGGTTTGGGTTTAGGGTTTAGGGTTTAGGGTTTAGGGTTTAGGGTTTAGGGTTTAGGGTTAGGGTTTAGGGTTTAGGGTTTAGGGTTAGGGTTTAGGGTTTAGGGTTTAGGGTTTAGGGTTTAGGGTTTAGGGGGGTTTAGTTAGGGTATGGCTTATACTACTAGTATCCCCATAATAAAACCCAAAATATACACTCATCAATATTCAGAAGGAGGCCTATCTACACTCACCAAAACGGTAATATAAACCCTACTTCAATGAAGGTTTAGGGCTTAGGGACTGATCAGACGGCCGCCTTATTCAAACCTTAAAGAAAAACATCGAACCCTAAAAGACCCCGCAAAAAGCCTAACTATCAAGGCCCTAATGGTAAAACCTATAAACCCAAAAAGCCAATAAAGCCCCATAACACCCTACAAAACCCTACTCTCATTCTCGAAGGCCTAAACCCTAAACCCTGAATCCCTCATGATAGAGCCCTGTTGAGCCAATGCCCCTAAAATAGTGCAGCCGAGGTTGCAGGGATCCACCTCTCCGGTGTCCTCACGAGAGCCGAGCCCCATCGCCAGCTTACCCCATGGCCTCACACTACGGTTGATGGACAAAATCCTGCATTACCCATTATAAGGAATATACCATAATTCCCATAGTTTAGGGTCCTTAGGGTCATGCAGGATTTTGTCCATCAACCGTAGGACTTTAGGTTGGGATCCCACCGGGCCTACTTACAGTGACCGCAAACAGAAGCACAAAAAATAACACCAGCAAAAAAAAAAACAAAAAAAAAAAACTAGATATTTAACTGTTAGTGGGGAGGGCGGGATCCTAAACTTTAGGGCCTGAGGGATAAGGTTCCAGCGTTTCAGGTTCTATGGTTCAGTTTGGGGTTTTGGGCTCGGGGCTTTGAGGACTTTGGGTTTCTTTTGGACTAAAGGTGTTAGGGGCTTCGGGTTTTTGGGCTTTCGGGCTTTAGGGTTTCGTTCTTTCTTTTGTAGTTTTTTTGGGGGTTTGGGGGTTTTCGGGCTTCGGGCTTTTGTTTTAGGGTTTGGGGTTGGTTAAAGACTCTAGCAAACGCGCAAGTGCTCATCGTGCATTCCACATCCCGAACCACAGCCTACGAAATCTCTCCGGCTCTGGAGTTATAGTAGACACGGTTTAGGGCTTAGGGCGTAGGGTTGAGGGTTTAGGGTTTAGGGTTTAGAATCATCAAGATCCTCATGCCGTCAAGCTAAAGTACAGTGGATCCTAGTGCCAACCCTCCAAACCCATGCTGCAGCTTTCCGGGTTCACTGTATTAACCCGAAACCACAAAACCCTAAGCCCTACCTTAACCTACCAAAGCCCTACTTTTTTGCAGGTCCCTATAAACTCCATGTTAGGGTTCATAATAAGAACCTACAAACAAATAGGGTTTGGTAGGTGAAGGTAGAGCTCTAAAAAGCATTAAAAAGCCCTAAAACCCCTAAACCCTAAACCCTAAACCCCTGAACCCCTGAACCCCTAAACCCCTAGGTTAAGGTATAAACCCGAAACCCCGAAACCCTATGTAGGGCAAGGGCCTCACTTCACGGGATTTCTCGAGGCCCTCTTTGCCAACTCCTTGCTGTAGCCCGACACCGAAGCGTACCCCTACCTTCACCTACCAAACCCTACTTTTTGTAGGTCCTTACTATGAACCCTAATATGGAGTAGGGGTTTAATAGGTTAAGGTAGATCCTGAAGTCCTGTAGTCCTAAATCCTAAGCACTAAACCCTTCAACCATCGCAAAACCGAAGAGCCAAAACCCGAAAATCGTAGAACCGAAACCCTAAACCCTAAACCTTGAACCCTAAACTCTAAACCCTAAACCGCGGCACCCTGCAGCCCTACGCGACCCCAAGAAACAAACTTGACGAAGCCTGCGCGCAACTGTCCAGAGTGTTTGGCAGAAGCCACCATCAGCCGGACACAGGCCATGCCCTAACTTTGAACCCTAAACCCGAAACCCTTTAGGCCTTATGCCCCATGCCCTAAACTCTGAAAGCCGCAGCCCTGAAACCCTCAAACCTTCAAACCAAATCAACTAAGCTCCTCAGAATCCCCTTAAGAAGGGTTCCCCCTCCTATTTCCGTAAACCCTAAACCTTAAACCCTAAACCCTAAACCCTAAACCTTAGGACTTATGGTTTAGGGTAAAGTTCGGGCTTTGGAGTCTGGTTTGCAGCTATGGATACTTGGAGGCTCATGGGTAGTTATAAGTGGGGTCCCTTTTAAGGGTCCCTTTAACGGGTTCTGTAGGGATTTAGGGTTAAGGGCTTAGGGGTTTAGGAGTGTAGGGTTTAGGGTAGTTATAAGTGGGGTCCCTTTTAAGGGTCCCTTTAACGGGTTCTGTAGGGATTTAGGGTTAAGGGTTTCGGGGTTTAGGGTAGTTATAAGTGGGGTTATAAGTCCCCTAATATGGGTTATAAGTATAGTTACCCTAGGTATAACCCTACTTACAACTACCCATGGACCTCCAAGTAAGTAAAGCCTCATGCACAGCTTTGCTAGGAAAACAGCAGCGGGGAGATCTTGGTCAAACCGCAAAAAGGGCAAGTCGAAAAAACAGCGAGGTGCAAAATACCGTATCTCGACCCTAGGGTTTAGGGTATAGGGTTTTAGGTTTAGGGCTTAGGGCCTACATTCATCTTCACCCTGAAACCTCGGAATATCTGGGACCCCCAAATGCAACCACCCAAACCCTATGTAGCACGCGAACACCAAAACCAAAACCCCTAAGCTTTAAACTCGAAGACTTGAACACACACAGACAGAGAAGAGAGAGAGAGAGAGACATGGTTGCGTGTTAAGGTTTAGCGAGGTTTAGGGTTTAAGGGTCGAATCTCACAACTAGGGTAGTAAGGACATTGTGGTTGCTGGGGTTCTTTTGGGGTTGAAGGTTCCGGGATAGAACACAGCCAGGCTTTCTGTTCCATGGGATCTGTATGAAACAAATCGCACGCCTGGCAGCTCCACTATGCCTGTACACCGGAGCAAGCAGAAGTTCCGTGCGCTTAAAAGTCCTGCACTGCCTTGAAAGTCTCCTTCACCAACACCCTCGAAGCCGCCAGGAGCCCGACTGAATCGAAAGATCTGCCAGGATTCGTTTTGTAAATCCTTGACGCAAACCCTGATCTCTCAACTGATCGGAGGGCGCTCGTGAAGGAGACCCAGCCAGCAGAATCAGACTGCAAAAGGGCTTCCTACCTCGCGTGCATCCTACATGGTTGCTCCTGGTTTCTCACCCAACCCCTTCGAATATCAGGGTATTTTCGGCCCTGGGAAGCCTCTGACTACTATTCATAAACAGGATCCTGTTAGGGTTTAGTATATGCGGTCCTCTTCAACCGTACAAGAGAAGATGCCCCAGAATGCCCGAGGTCAGCAACTGTTTCGCAACAGCTTAGGGTGTAGCGCTAGTTACTACGAGCTTTACTGTTCTTCTTCTGATACTTTCGATAATGACTCCCTCCTCATGAAGGACCTAGGGCTTGGAGGATAGGGGTGTGGGGTGAGAGGCTTGATATTCGGAACATCAAGCCCAAACCGTCAAACAACAACGAAGCTTACGGCTTGAACTTCTGCAACAGTCATAGACATGAACAGTCCGAAACCAATAAAACACAGCAGGACCTCGCAATCGACCGGGTAAATAAGATGCTCTCTTTACTTGCGCTAAGTTCCTTAACAAGAGCCCAGACATACACCCCAATCCTAAAGCATCACCAATCACTGGAAGCCACGTTATTGAGGTAGCTACGCTTACAACTACGTACAACTCCCAATCAAGGTGCGTGAACCCTTCCTTCTAACCATCCATGAACCCCTAAACCGCTAGCCTAAACCTGACTTTAGAAAAAACAACCCTTATAAGAGCCCTTCGAACCACAATCAAGACCCTAAATAAACCCCATAGAACCCTTGTAGGAGCCGTCAAAACCGACCTTAAACTTACAGCCGTTTAACAAAACCCCTAAACCCCGAAACCCTAAACACCATACGAAAAAGCAAAATTCAAATTGAAGTACCGTAAAGGAGCCCTCAAAATGAACCTTAAAGACGCAACCAGATCTTCAGATCCCCCGCTGCTGCGCCAACTCAGGCTCAGCGAGCGCCACCGAGGGCCTTCGACAGTGCCTGGTCGACCATGTCCTGTTGAGCATTGGGTCCTAATAGGGGTTCCAACAGGCTCCAACAAGGGTTCTACAAGGTCTCTATAACCATGTCCTGCTTCTTGAGTTTTGAGGCTTTACGATTTAAGGGGGTTTAAAGACTAGAGCTTAGGGCTAAGAGTTCCTATAAGGGTTCTACAAGTCTCTGTAAAGGTTCTATAAGGCTTCTATACTACTTCTATGAAGGGTTCTATAAGGGCTTTGGAGTTTAAGGTTTACAGTTTACAGTTTAAATTAGCGTTGTTTCGGGTTTAGGGTTTCTGGGCCTTGAGCTTGTGGAGGTCATTGGCGCGCCCATGATTCCTAGTTGCTGAGTTGATAAGCCCCCAAAAGTGTATACTTTCAGTTCTATAAGAGATCACATTATCCCAAAAAGTGTAAAGTGTGCTCACTCACCTACTAAGATTCTATTGATCCCAGACCCTAGGCCCCAAACTTAGGGCTAAGGTGTTCATTTAGGGTTTCGGGCTTAGGGTTTCGGGTTTAGGGTTTAGGGTTTAGGGTTTCGGGCTGTGCTTGCAAAGGCGATGAGGCTCTGTCAACTGAGAACCCCTTAATCTCGAGGTGAGGGAAAAGAAGAACCCAGACGCTGCCGAAACCCCCCTGCTTGAGAAATATGAGGGACCCTGGTCTAGGGGTTTAGGGGTTTAGGGTTTACGGGTTTAGCGGTTTAGGGGTTTAGGGTTTACGGGTTTAGGGGTTTAGGGGTTCAGGGTTTGAGGTTTAGGGGTTTAGGGGTTCAGGGTTTGGGGTTTAGGGGTTTAGGGGTTTAGGGCTTAGGGGGTTTAGAGTTCCAGGTTTAGGGGTTTAGGGTTTAGGGTGGTGTTGCAGGGCCGACGACGACGACGGCAATGATCATGATCATGTTCTTTCATGTTCATGCTAGTCATGCTCACGACGAAGATGGTAATGCCGACGACGTTGAGAGGATGAGAATGAGGAGGGGAGGCAAAGCAGAGGGAGGATGGGAATGTGCGGAAGGGGACGAGGAGGACAACAGCCATATTGGCATTCCTCGAGCACAAAGTCAGCAACTAGTATGTATAGTCATAGTCCCAAACGCAAACCCATGCGATTTCAAGCACACCCAGCCGGCAGAAGCAGTCCTGTCGAGTCCTTAGCACTGGTCCGATATCGCTTTGGAGTCTAGGCTTCAGATAGTCATGGCACTCAAAAGGGTCTATACTTGGAGGGTCGGGGGCCTTAGTAACTGGTTATTTTAGGGACTTATAAGTACCGTAACCCCAATTAGGGTCCCTTTTAGGGTACTTATAAGTTTACTTACTACCTACTTACTAAGTCCCCCGACCCTCCAAGTATCGAAAAGCGGTTTAGGGTTTAGGGTTTAGGGTTTAGGGTCTATATCGGTGGGGTTCCAACTTAATCATTTGGACAAAGATGTGGCAACTGAAAGGGAGATCGGAAAGAAGTGAAGCGAACCAGGATCCATCAAATACCTGACGTATGGGCCTTCATGGTTAAAGTTGATATAAGTTTTTGGGGTTTAGGGTTTAGGGTTTAGGGTTTTAGGGTTTAGGGTTTAGGGTTTAGGGTTCCAGGTTTAGGGGTTACTTGGAGGCCCTTTGGACTTAGTAAGTCTACTTAGTATCCCTTAGAAACCCTACTACAATCCCCCATAACCCACCTTACTAACCCTACTTACTAAGTCAACAGGGCCTCCAAGTAAAGTTGACATAAGTTTTTGGGGCCAGGGCTTGGCGCTTAGGACTTAGGGTGTAGAGGGTCGGGTTTTGGGTTCCTGTTCCCTTCAGGGTTTTATGCTGGGTTCACGTGAAGCTTTTGAAACTAGGGGGTAGCTGAATTGGGGGACCCTTTTCATAAGCATCATGCTGGTGAGGGTCTACACTCGGGTCCCTTGCTTTCTGAAACTCCCATGTAGCATTTAGGCTTGAGGGCGTAGACTTCACCCTAAAGCCTAAAGCCTGAGGCTTTAGAAGCAGCCGTAGATTCGACCGACGGTTTGAAAGCCGCAATTCCCACCTTGAGCCCTCATGCAGAACCTACAAATCCGAAGGCAAAATTTAGAGCCCCACACCCCGGATCCTGGCTTAATGAAGGGACCTTAGCAATGAGACTAAGCACATCTCAAAGTGCGAAGTCCAAGCGCCAGAAAGACGGAAAAAGACAGGAAAAGACAGAAGTTGCGGAAAGGTGACCTTAAGCCACGTCGAACCTCACGTCCTCTTCGGTTGAGCAGTTTACCGATAAGAAAACCCGATTATTGACCCAGATTTAAAAATATGCTAACGTCAGTTAAATTCCAGAAACAAGCAGCCGTGCAGGGGCATAAAAGCTGAGTGCACGGCGTCGAGGGGTCTGCATCCTAGCGCTGACAGCAAAGGCTTCCAGGGCGCATGCTGAGGAACTTGATTCATTCAAGCTACCATAATGGGGCAACCCTATTATGTATTATAGGTTCCCACTATGGTAACTCAACTACAAGAGACCCCCATGATGGTAACTCAAATATTTACGCTAGATCCTAGTTTAAACGAAACTCCTTGCGAAGAACCCAGCTTCAGACGGGCAACCTTTAAAGAGCCCTCAACGGCCCGACATTCCAACACCAAGCGAAAGGTTAGGCGATCGAGGGTTGATGAGGTGTGCGTTTTGAGGGTTTCGATTTGGGGTTTAGGGTTTTGTGCGTTTTAACAACCCCGACACCCCGGAAACCCAAAACTATTCGGGGTCTTCCTTTAGAATGTCTGATTTTCTGGCACTCCCAGTTTTGAATGTTGGCCGTACTCTGGCTCTTCCTGTTATGAGCCTCTCAGAGTCGCCGAGAAAGCCAAAAACCGCAACCTCTTCTGAATTTTACTAGGAGTTCTAGCTTAGGGTTTAGGGTTTAAGGTTGAGGCTTCTGAACCCCAACAGGGGTAGTTGTCGAAAGCAGGGTCCCTTCTAGGTCCCAAAAACAACACGGCACCCTTGTAAAAGGACCCTTAAAGGGACCCCAATTTAGAGAACTACCCATGTTAGGGAGCCTGAATCATTGGACAACGCCCCTGGGGTACATTACAGCCCTGAACCCTAAACCGTCCAACTTATTAGCATCATATCGCGCTGTGTTCGAGCCTTCAAAGCTCTGACCCTTCGCACCCTAAACCAAACAAAACTGCACAAACAAACATTGAAACCTCAAGGAAACTCCAGAAAGCCTCACAACCCTCCTGCACAAAATCCAACGATTGAAATCCTCTTAGAACCTGAGTTCACGGGGACAGCCCTGTGATGGAAGCCTTACTTAACTGTATTCGAGAACTTTAATTAACGAGTGTTTGACATTCTAAACCCTACAGAAAACTACAAAATTCATCTGCTTGAGACAGCCCTAAACCCTAAACCCTACAGAAAACTACGAAATCCATCTGTTTGAGACAACACGGCACTCCTTCGAGAGTTCCTCCCGCACCTGCTCGGGCCTCACCACTTTGTTGCATGCGCGTTTGCTTCAAGAAACCCAAAGCTATCTGCTCACGATGCTATGACTACATTTGCTGTTGTTGTCGGCATTATCATTATCATTATCATTGTCATGACCAATATCATCAGTACACTTATCAGTATCACTACCATTAACATCATTATTGTTATTATCATAATTGCTGAGGGTTTCAGTATTAGCAATACTACTATTATTGTTATTGTTATGAATGTAATTCCTGTTCAAAACACCGAATAGGACTTGCAGGGCGTTTAGGACTAGCGCTTTCATAGATAGTTGCTTCAGCTGTGTAGAGTTTAGGGACATCTTAGGCTTGAAGCTACAAAGAAGGTCCCGTAAATCCAGTGTGATACAGGGTCCTTACCGGAAGAGTGCCTTACTGTTTCGACGGTAAACCTTGTGCAAGAAGACTGGAAGTATTAATTAATCTCCCTGAACGCCAAACTCCATTCCCTCGATGCTCTGCTTTGATGCAAGTCATCTATTTTGCCAGAAGCCATCGATGTTAGGAGCGTTTGGGGTTCGAGCGTGTGCTGAGCTGTTCTTGAGGCCTTTCAACGGGTTTAGGGTTTAGGGGTAAAGGAACATTTCTCGGTTCTTTGGCACACTTGGCCCACTGCTTGAAATCTGCTGAACTGCTATGCAACTGGGAGGCTGGAGTACTCAAAAAGCCTATGGTCTTTGAATTGCTGTCGCATTTCTAGATTTAGGGATTCGTGCAGGTAGCATCCAAATCACACTCAGGGACACTCCTACAAGCAGGCAGTCTGGCGCCACAGGGTGTTGCTTCCCCGAGTTCGGCTGAGAGCCAAGCTGCTTTCTCACTTTTCCCCCTGCCGCTCTGCTTCAGCAATGCCATCACACATGCACTGCATAAAGCTGCGCGGCACCATCCTTCGAACCGACCAGCATGCTCTGCATGCTCTCCCCACAGCTGTGGAGGCTCAGGCTCAGGGCAGCCGCATCCAAAGTCGCAGCAGATTCCGGTGCCTGGGCTCTTGTTGAAGAGTTTAATTTAAGTTACCATAACAGGGATCTATGGTGATTAGTATGGTTTCCTTATTATGGTAACTTAAAATAAATTCTATTACAAGAACCCCGGTGCAGGGGCGGCAGCGCGCCGGTCCAGAGCCATCAGCTGCCGTCCGAACGCAACGATACGGAGGTTGTCGGAGATCGGGGCACTGGCGTAGGCCTGCCCGAGGCCTGTGATGTGCCCCACGCATCGCCCGGTTCGGCCGTCCACCCAACCTTAGATGAGAGCATGGGGTTTAGGGTTCGGGTTTAGGGTTTAGGGTGCCACAACATCAGCAGTCAGTTGGATTCTGCCCCCATGTCCGATGAAAGGACTGTGTCTCCAAAACAGATACTTTACCCCAAACTTTCAGCACATGAGCCCGTAACCTAGAGCTTAACTTACCTGCCCCTTAAGCCTCATGAATCTTGGGGCGCTGTAACATCTCCACAAAAAATTGCCAAGGCCCTAAACCTAAACCCCTTGTCCCAAATGCGGCCAAATGCTGATCCCAGATATTTTAAGATCCCCGTTTATGGTGCTTCTGAATCAGGTCCCGGAACTCTCCGATGTTGAATTCTAAAGCCCTGAGCCATCCTGCAAAATCATCAGCTTTGCAGTTCGTGTAATTGTATTATGTAAGGTTTAAGGCTTATCATAGCCATGCAAGAAGAGGAAGAGCAGGAGCAAGGCTGAATCTGCTGTTGCTTTTGTGCTGCCTCCAGCTGCAGCTCAGCCAAGCCAACAAAAGCAAGGAGTCGGATAGTGTAGTAGCAGTAGTCGTCGTCGTGGGGGTGGTCGTGAAAGCCGCCGTGGTTGATGATGACAGTGTTGTTGCTTCTGCGGCAGCAGCGGTGTCCGTTGTCGTTGCCGGTGCAGTTGCTGCTAGGCCCTGATCCCGAACCCCAGCAATTCCTGAGAGCTAACCCCTGCATCAAACCTGTGCACCCCTAACCCCTAAACCCTAAACCCTAAACCTTAAACCCTAACCCCTTACCCCTAAACCCTAAACCTTAAACCCTAACCGTTAAACCCTAAAGCCCTAAAGCCCTCAACCCTAAACCCTGTAGTACCCTTCACGGAAGCCTCTCAAGGAGCCACCCGAGTATCTCTGATAGGAACCCTTAAGGGATCCCTGGGAGGAACCTTTAAAATGGATCCCTTAAAGGAACCCTGAGCCCTGAACCGTAACTGCCACAACTCCTCCTCCCAAAAACCCAGACCGAGATGCAGAGCCCCTCGGAGTGGCCAACGACCAAACAACCTGGGTTTAGGGTTTATGGCTTCGGATTTAGGGCTCCGTGTTTCTGGTTACGGGTTTAGTTTGGGGTCAAAGAACTGATTAACCTATCGAAGCAAAGCAAGCATGTTCCGTCGTACTTTTGAAATTAACTGAAAATGCAGAAAAAGACCTGTTGATTGTGCCTTGAAGTTAAAAAACTCTGTGAGACAGAAAGACGTTATGAAACCGGTATTAAGCCCCCTGTCATACTACATAACCCCTTACACCCTAAAGAGGTGCCGCCCCCCAAAGCCTAAAAGCGACTGGCTTCCGCCAGGAAGTCGTCCTGCAACCCGCCTCCTCGAACATGTCGTAGAGGCATGGATCTGCCAGCGAACATGTTTGGACTGCAAGGGCTCGCGCTTGCGCGTGGCCTCTGCCCAGGCGCCGAGCTTCGAACCACTGGGCCAGGAGTTTCCACTCCATTTCATGCGCCTTAGTGTGGTCGCACTCTTCAGACTGCAACTGTCGTGCTCCCGGACCCACCTCCTCGGAATGCTTTTCCAGCNGAGCTTCGAACCACTGGGCCAGGAGTTTCCACTCCATTTCATGCGCCTTAGTGTGGTCGCACTCTTCAGACTGCAACTGTCGTGCTCCCGGACCCACCTCCTCGGAATGCTTTTCCAGCTACCAACGTGGGAACCTGAGGGCCAAAACGCACATCGCACGTCAGCCAGGTTGACGAAAGCCAAGGCAGATGCTGGAAAACTGGCGGCGGCGAGACTTCCAGAACTTCGCCTCAGAGAACAAGGCCCGATGCAAGCTGAGAGAATCAACGGCCGAGCTGAGACCGATGCCCGAGGGAGTCACTGCAAGCGTGGCACCTGACAGAGGACAATGAGTCAGACGCCAGGCAGTGAAGACCGAAGGCTCGAGACTGCGGCCGATGAGCGCGGTCATGATCGCCTGAAACGATCGAGGCGTCAGAAATAAAGCAATAAGGTCGAGAACCGAGCACGGGACGAGACAGAAGGAAGGACAGAAGTACAAGGTGAGTAGCTTGCTAGAAAAGGCTGCGGTCGTGACAGCGATGGATGCACTTAAAAAGCCAAGTCGCGTAGCAAGCAACTTCTACTTGTGTGCAAGCGTTACGAATAACGTTGCCATTCATCGCACCTTGTAACTCTGCGAACAAGTTAGCAGCGAGAGGCTTGGAGACACGATTCGTTTCCATCGCGCTCTGATGATGAGAGCAAGTTCACAACGAAGAGGTTTGGAGACACGATTACGTTTCCATCGCAAGAAGCTTGTGGCTGGGTGAGATCATAACTCCTGGCTTGCGATGACAACTCGTGCCTTTTCACGTCTANGAGCAAGTTCACAACGAAGAGGTTTGGAGACACGATTACGTTTCCATCGCAAGAAGCTTGTGGCTGGGTGAGATCATAACTCCTGGCTTGCGATGACAACTCGTGCCTTTTCACGTCTAGGTCGTTCTCGTCGTCGTCATCGTGTGGTCACTGCCGCGTCCATCGTCGTCAGCATCCTCACTTTCGTCGTCGGCACGTGGCCATTGTGGTCGCGTCGTTCGGCGTCGTCGAAAGTCGCGTTCCGACGGCTCACCCGACCTNGTGTGGTCACTGCCGCGTCCATCGTCGTCAGCATCCTCACTTTCGTCGTCGGCACGTGGCCATTGTGGTCGCGTCGTTCGGCGTCGTCGAAAGTCGCGTTCCGACGGCTCACCCGACCTAGAAAGAAGGGATGCTGCCGCGGTGTCCCAAGCTGCGGCCCCCGTCGGAACAGGGAGGGTTGGTAACCCGGTTCACCCCACCGCGAATAGAAGACCACAAACGACCGTCGCCGACGACGACGACAACATCAACGACAGGCCCAGCGAGAACGGCAGCGACAACAACAACGACGACGGCACCAGCAACAGAAGTAAGAAAAATGCCCAGGACACCAACGATGCGAACGACAACGACCATTATGACACAACAACGACGACAAGAGGAGCAACGACAGCGGCACCGACCGCAATGACAACTACGGCAACGGCAACAGCAAACACGACGACATGGACAATACTAACAACAGCCACGTCAACGACAACAATAACTGCCACAAGCACAACTATAACGTTTAAAATTCCTACATTCCAAATGATACCCTAATCCTGCATACACGTACATGTAAATATATCAAGGTAGGCAATACAGGAAAGAAAATATATGGAAACTTGTATTTGCATGTCTAGCTTTCTAGGTATTCGTCTCCATGGATTCGAAAAATAATAGAAAGATGAAAGATATGTATATACATATATGTTGTTTGTGTGTATACGTGCAAACAAAATTCTCAAATATTCAATCTTCTCGCAGTGCATATATATTTGTATTTTAATATAAAGCGGCCCGCACTTTTGTGCGCCCTCCCACGCCGATCTGGTTCATAGAGCCGCGGGCCTGGGCATCGGATCGAGAACTTATGCTTTAGAGCTTAATTAGGGTTGAAGGCCTACTTATGGTTGAAAGCTTAATTAGAGTTGAAGGCTTATTTCGTGTTGATGTCATTCGAGTGTTAAGCTTGAGTAGAGTTTAAGACTTCAGAGCTTAAGGTGGTCGAAGTAACTACCTTCACGGTTCAAGGCTTAAGTAGGCTTTAAAGCTTAAGTACGGTTTCAGGCTTACTTGCGCTCCAAGGCTTACTTAGTGTTGAAAGCTGAATTACACTTTCCGGCTTAGCTGGTGTTTAGAGCTTACTTCTAGTTTAAGGCTTAGGGCCTCGAGGATTTGAGGCTACATGTCCACGGTTTAAGACTTAAGTAGGGTTTGAGGCTTACTTAAAGTTTACAGCTTATTTACGGTCTAAGGCTTAAGTAGGGTTGAAGGCTTAATTACGGTTTAAGGTTTAACTAGAGTTCAGAGCTTAATTAGAGTCTAAAGCTGTTTAAACTCTTTGAGGCCAAGACATCCGACCGCCCTAGTGTAGCAAAAGGAGTGCTCTGCCTGAGATATGCACATTCGGGTATGTAAACAACCAAAGTCTTGCAATGCTGAGCTCCGGACGTCTTCTCTCTGCGGGGCTTTCCATGTATTTGCCCGTGCAAGCTACACGCGCGAAGTCGGGCTAACTTCGCAAGTCCACTGAGTGCCGCGCAAGCGCTCCCCACAATGGGTCGGGTACACCTGAGTCCTTAGAAAAACGGTAACTTCTGGCGCTGACGCGACTACCGACCGAGGTTCAGGCGGATGCACATGCATATGGGCCGCTACCCACTCCACCTGCCTCACGGTAACACTCGACTACAGGTCCTCCGAGATTCGGAAGTGCCCTGCCTCAAACGATGTTCGGCCACGACCTTCCAGTCGTGGTCGTGGCACCGCGACTTTGGCAGTGCCGCGAAGAGGGCCTGAAAACGAGCAGGTTGCGCGAGGAAGCAATTGATGTTCAAGCCTGCCTCTTGGTACTTGCTATAAGGCCATGCACGTGCACGCGGCCTTCTCCGGCGTGGTATTCATCAAACCACGACTTCAACAGCGCCCATTCACTGTCGTAGGCCTCAGTCCCAGGTCGCACTCTTTGGACTACAACTTTCAAGACTGAGGAACCCACCTCCTCGGAGTGCCTTTTCATCCACCAACGTGGAAACCTGAATGCTAGATTGAGGACCGCACATCGGCACAGGCACAACGCAAGCCGAGGCAGATGCTCAAAGTTGGGCTCNTGACCGGTCCTGAAAGAACCAGGGCCGATGCAACCTCACGGATCTAAACAACCGAGCTGAGTCCCTTGCCGGCAGGAGTGGCCACGTAAGTGACGCCTGAGCGACGACAAAAAGCGAAGCCGTCCGGTAAGGAAGACCCGAACCAACAGCAGCCAAGACCGGTGCTGTCGCTGGCAGACATGTTGAAGATCCTGAAGATGGACAGCACTCCACGTCAAGCGCGGAGGACGACCGAGGCCAGCACGAAAGAAAACAAGCGGTGGGAAGACTTCTTCGAGCAAAAAATGGCTGTGGCCGAAACTTTCTAAACGAGTGAGTCTGAGACAGTCTAGCTGCTTCGCTACTGCTGCCTGCGTAACTTAGCTCGTCCGATGCCCAGCAGACTCAACACCATAGAAAACGAGAACAGATCAGCGACAGGCCAAACTGTGAACACGGGGAAACTTACCAGGTCCAGACATAGTAAGGATTGACAGATTGATAGCTCTTTCTTGATTCTATGGGTGGTGGTGCATGGCCGTTCTTAGTTGGTGGAGTGATTTGTCTGGTTNTCATTGATCAAGAACGAAAGTTAGGGGATCGAAGACGATCAGATACCGTCCTAGTCTTAACCATAAACTATGCCAACTAGAGATTGGAGGTCGTTACCTATACGACTCCTTCAGCACCTCATGAGAAATCAAAGTCTTTGGGTTCCGGGGGGAGTATGGTCGCAAGGCTGAAACTTAAAGGAATTGACGGAAGGGCACCACCAGGAGTGGAGCCTGCGGCTTAATTTGACTCAACACGG